>JAPDSC010062214.1:0-17995 GCA_026290005.1 Latrodectus geometricus
TTACAATATCTCATTGTTGATACTGAAACAGGCAAACAACTTACTATTGGGATAGATTTAATTTTACCAGCAGTTAAAGAAGTAACAACCATTGTGCTCCACAAACTAGCTACAGATATTATACGAAAAATTCCTTTAATTCTGTGTAAAGAGGGATTGATGAGACGGCTGAAAACATTGAAGAATAGTTATGCAATTATTGGCCGGCCGATGGCTGAGTGTTTAGCATTCTTGACTCTTAGACTGTGGGTCTCAAATTCGAATACCAGTTCAGGCATGGACGTTTTCTTTCTCTGTGTTTCTTTATCCTTTTTCCTGAAATGATGTATGCATGGAGCCCGCCTTATAAATGGGTTTATGGTGGTGCGATATGGGTAATACTTTTCGCCTCCGTGACTTGGTTCACAGGTGCCCATCAGGTAATGCTAAATGAGTAGCAATTTCTGGCCTTGTTGTGGCAAAGGTTCAATAACCCAGTGCCCACGATTGGAAAAATAAAAATAATAAACAGTTGTGCTATTATCTGCAGACTTATTATTACTTCAATTCAGCTGGATGAGTCTACATTACCAACCAATGGAACATTGTTATTATCAGATGTTAGGTTCATCAAAGATGAAAAAAAATGTCAAGAAATGTTTGCTACCAATTTGGAAACAGTTTCAAAAAGAGAAAACAAATTTGATACACTGGAAAAGTTTTTTGACGAAAAAGAAATTCTTTTTAATAATATTTTGTCAGTTGCTACGGATGGCACACTGGCTATGATAGAGCGTCACAAAGGCTTCATAATAGGTTTAAAAAATAAAGTTTCTGATATGTTTGTAGTGTATTGCGTAATTCTAGACAGCATTTAATTGCTGTCGATGAATGTATGGAGGTGTTCATCACTGCAATATGTTATAAGAGCAGTTAATAAAATCAGAAGCAACTCATTGAATGACAGATTATTTAGTCAGCTTTGCATTGCAGATAAGGAATGCAAAACTGACTAAATAATCTGTCAGTCAAAAAGTAGCTTCTGATATTATTAATAGATGAAATCTCGAAGATTTCAACCGATTGCTGCTTCACACAGAGGTGCACTTAGGTTTCTAAAGGTTCTTGATTGACTCAATTTTACAATCTATTCAATCTATCAAGAGTTCCAAGGAAACAAAGACACGGAATTAGGTGTCACCTCATCGCATCAGAGAACAATATTACATATTTAGCAGACTTGTATCAATTGTTTAAAGATGTCCAACTTCAAGGCAACGACTTAAACTTGATTAAGACTAAAAATAATGTTCCTGCTTTCATGTCCAAACTACTATTATACAAAGGAAATATAGGCAGAAGTGAATTCAATAACTTCCCAGGTTTATCAGCAGTATCATTCAAGCACGACGATTTGCTTGTTTACTGTCAACAATAGGAAAACCTTTACAATGACTTCAAGGAACGATTCCAGGTCATTTTAAACATGGACATACCAGACTGGATTTTGGATCCTTTTTCCAATGTCAAAACAGCAGGATCATCTCAGTTAGAAAAACAACTAATAGAACTGATGACAAATGAAAAATTAAAAATTAAATTCAAGAATGGCAACCGAGAATTTTGGCTGCAGAAGTCGATTTCGCAACTGCATTCAGGATTATAGTCAATTGTTCAACGATTTCTGATAGCATTTCCATCTTCATATTTAGCAGAGCGTGGATTTAGTGCTGTAGCAACATAGGTAACAAAAAAGAGAAATCGGCTACACATTATAGAACAATCCATGTTTATTACAATCAAATGACTTACGATTGTTTTCAAGTAAAATCGAACCTGATGTTAAGCTCCTTAAAATGCATTAAATTCAACCTTCTCATTAGTTAAGTTAGAAATTCAATGTATTTAAATTTTAATTAAAATATCTTTTGATACAAGGAAGTATGCATTTTGATTGTTTTCTGAAACTGTCTATTTATTTAGAAAGCAATGATACTTTGTATTATCGAAACAATTTAAGACAGTAACAAATAAACAAAAGTATAATCAAATTTTCTACATTTAATTTTGTTTACATCATTCTTCCGTTCGCAATTTAAACTTGTTAGAATTTAACAAAATCGTTAAAAATTTAAATAATGTGAAACCCTAAACATTCAAATAAGAAAGATGTCAGTGCATCAAAGAGTTCAACGATAAATGTAATGAATACTTATTTCACACCTTTAAATATATGAATGATTTTTGTTATATTTAAAAAATTTAATAACAAACTAAATAGGTATAATTTGTTACCAATTTCATTACTTTTACTATTATTTCTTCATTTTACTATAACTGTTTGCTGTTTAAGAAGATAGCAATATACAAATAAATTCAAAATGGTATTTATCATACTCTTGAATGATCAGTGAATCCAAACTTTTACAACTTACATGTTATTTCTTATCGAAACCAGCTTAATCAAAAACTACAGGAAACTCAATTGTTTTGTTGTAAGAAGTTGTTTTCACTTAAAAATAAATTATCTCTTTAGATTTTGAAAAGAAATTTATTCATTTTTCAGGCCTGTTGAAACATCACCAAAAAGATAATGTAGATATTTGTAGTTTGAAAAAAACAGTTGTAAATACAAGTTTTCTCAGCACGTTTCAGGAATTTGGAAACAACAAAGCAATGTCAGCTAATCTTTTAAACCTCCTAATACAATGGTTATTATAAATTAAGGAAAAATCACAAAAACAGTGAAAATCTAAAAAGTAATTCATGGAATTTAATTAAACTTATACACATTATACAACAAATAGTGAATTACAAAATAGCATAAAAAGGAATCACAAGACAATTTTGATGTTATAGAAAAATTAGCATCAATGTGAGAAGCAATATGGTACAGGAAGTGATGTGTGAAGCTCTGAGTTATGCGGTCTGTTAATTGTGTAAGAAGTGCCATCAATTTCACTTCCAAAGCAGTTGAACACATGGAGAGGGTCTTAGGAGAGAAATTGAGCAGATACGCCTCATATTAGAGCGTCCCAAACATGCTTGATTGGGTTAAATTTCATTGATTGGGCAGGTCACTGAATGCGCTCAATCGTTTCTTAATCAAGATAAGCACCCACGATGCTAGCAATGTGTGATCTCGAATTATCATCCTGCAGCACCAAAGCATATTGTCCCTGCATCAGGACATAAGCATCCAGGATATCATCTCTCATTAACATTTTGAAGAGAAAAGACATGGAGGTCTGTGAGTCCACCCAAAGGAGATATGACACCCAGCACGGACATTTCCTGATCCATATGCATCTTTTGCATGCATATCTGATGGATGAATATGAGTTACACATTCTCTCCAAATGAAAATGCTCTCACTATCACTTTTGAATCCAAACCTGGACTTATTCCTAAAGAAGAACAGACCATGACTAATTATGCATCCAGTGGACATGTTGACAATCCGATTGGAAATAACAGGCAAATAACAGGTCGCCTCACATAAAGAGAACATTCCTGAAGCCTTTGACGCAGGATTGATCTGGACACAAACCATCCGAACCTTGCAGTGAGGGAGTATCTGAGTTCAATCAGTGTTGCAGTTCTATTCATTTGTGCGCATAATGACAAATATTGGTCATCAGCACTCGTGGTAGCATGTGGCTGTCCTTGACTCAACCTCTTGAGTGCCAAATCCATGATTAGAAAATGTTGTCAAAATCTATGAACTACAGACAATCTCCTATTCAGCCATCTAGCCACTTTTATCTGACTCTCCTGCCTGTAGTCTCCCAATAGCTTTTAATCGAGATTCTTCGATCAAATGATGCCTGGAGGCCATTGATGCAAGTTCACTATATCAGATTTTTAATCTCAGACAAGAAGCAACAATTGCTGCCTTGCTCAGAGAAATCCATTTTTTTGCTCCTCGCAATGACATATTCCAACAGCAGCCCCACTACTTTGCATAATGTCATATTGTTCAGCTCCTTTTACTTACTATCATATTCAAATTTCAGGGAGATTGGCTAATTTTTGGGAAAGTTATTGCTGTTTTTGTGATTTTTCTAAATTTTTTGTAACCAGTGTATTACAGTAACAGAATTCAAATTGATTCATTTCCATCTGATTTTATCAATTTACTTTAATACTGATATTAACAACTTTGAAATCCAATAGCTGGATTTAATAAATAAAGAACCTTAGTGCTCAAAATTTGAAAGAAGATACAAACAACATAGAGCATAGAAAAATGTGAGTTTATACCACATTAACGTTTGCTTTTCGTTCCTCTTTCTGGCTAACATATTCATGTGAACAATGATTTTTAAGCATGAAAATTAACAATAGTAAGACATAAGTAATAATGCGAATCAGGGATCAAACTTAAAATTAAAAACATACAAATCTGGGTCACACACAAACTTTCCAAAAAGAGGAGGTCATTGTTCTCATGACTGGTTTTTCATCATTATCATGATTAAAATTTTTGGATACTTTCCAGTTTTATTATATCAATAAATAGTACTGTTGTAAAACTAGGTTTTATTCAACATAACAAAATAGTTTAAGCCAATATTTTTAATTCTAACAATTGATCTACCTACATAATATTTAAAAAATGTGGATCTCAAAAGAGATTTCAATAGTTGAATTGCAGATAGTTGGTTTGATTGATTAGTAAATTTGCTGACCACTTATCTATGACAATTAAACGCTAACTGGAAAAATAAGTTAAAATAAGTTAAGTTCATCAAATGGAATCTATCAAGCGATTTCTCAGAATAATTAGAATAATGTAAAGCAACATAAATTATTGTTGTATCAGAAAATTTTCATGATAGAGAGAAGCAGATTCTATGATCAAGTATAACTCTCTCCTCATCCCTAATAATGTTCAAATAGATTAGATCACTCATGACTTTTTTATATGTTCAGATAAGGAAATGCTTATGAAAATTTTACTCAAACCATAATATTGTTATTGGTTTGATTTGTCTGTCCCTCAACTATCATTTTTTTGCACACAAAGAATACTGTTACTGGGTAAATTAACAAGGTACATTTAATGAACAATAAATGTGTTGGAAGAGTGCAATTAACAAATTGAATTGCAAAAATCAATTGTTATTATTTATCAAAGTCCTATTAAAAAAACCACCATTAACTTGATAAGACAATTATTTTTTATTCTTAGTCATACTATACAAAGGTCTATTATATTGATAAATGATATTTATAATAGATCATAAAGTACACTGTAAATACAGTGAAGTTAAAAATTAATAAAATGCTTTTCAAGGTTGTAATGAGCCAACAAGGTCGACTTTGATCATTTTAGAGTACCTACGATTTGTGTAGGGCCCTCAATTTGGTGACTTTGGTCCACAGTCATTTTGGAAGAGTAACAAAATTAGGCATTTAAGTTGATGGAAATGATCTTGCCACAGTTATCTGTTATATCCGTAATGGAGACTGTTTCTACTCATCTTCGCAGGATCAAGAAGAAAATGATTAAGCAATTTAATTTAGGTTTGAAAAGGGAAATTAGGGGCTTTGGTAAGCTTATTAGTTTTTATTTTTTGGCATTGTTTAGTCCAAATGGCACAATATTTAATAAAACTAGGTCATAAACTGCTGAAAGGCCTATTATATAGATTAACTATGATTGTGATGGACTATGATAGTTATGAAGAAGAAAGAATCAACTTATTAATTGCTTTAAAACTGGGGTGCAATAGATTGTGAAAAGTATCAAATATTTGTTTCTGAAATTGTTTTGGAATAAATGGCCTGATAACTTTGGAGAAGTCACAACATAAAAAAAAAAATTCTGAATTGAAGAAACTATTTCTTCTTTTAACCCTGAACTGCAGATTAATTTTTAAAATAATTACAATCAAGGTCATTTTTTTTAAACTTTTTCGATTTTTCTGTCTTCAATTGGAGTTCACACATTGAGTGCAGTACCTGAAGTATGCTGTCAAAACCTTTTATTTGTGGAATATTTGTTTGTAAATATGGATATAAAGTACAAATGGCGACACTGATGAGGTGAATTCTTGTCCAATCGCTTTTTAAAGGTACATATGAATGATTGTTGATCAGCAAATAAAAAGAAATACTCGCGCATCAAGCATGAACCGAAAATATTTAATTGAATGTGTGTGCCATGTCATAAAAATTATTGCCATTTTCTGCTTCTGATAATTTGTGGAAAAAAATGCAAGAGGTTGTAAATAAAATTTCTGTTTGAAATAATGTAGCACCTACAGCAAAGTTAGTGGCATTTACTTGCAATGTTAAAACTGATTTGAAATTAGGTACCAGGAGTAGAGTAGTATTTGATAAGAATTTTGTATATTTTAAATTCTCTTACAAAATTTCCATTTAAATAATATCACAATTATCAGTGTGCTTAGAACCTTTAAAAAATTATTTAAATGGGTTTATGTGCTATATGTAGCAAAAACAAAGGAAAAAATTTATAAGTTCAAAGCTTACTTTTAATTCTTTGATTGTTTTCAGTTGTGGGCAGTTTAAAATGAATTCTACCTAACTCGATAATGATTTAATCTAAATTAGATTAAATGAACTAAAAACGAAAAAAAAAATTTGATATACTGAAAACATTTTGATACAATGATTGTTAAACTGTATTCACTTCTTTTTATAAATATATATACTATTCAAGAAATGAAACAAGTATCAGTTTTATGTTCTTCTGATTCATTAGAGATATATGAAATAAAACCGGAAATTTAGAAAAACTTCATTCATTAATATTTGGAGAAGGACTGTGAAGTTTCAAGTAAAATACTTAAAAAGATAGATTTCTTAATGTAGTCTGGGTGTACTATACTATGTAAATAAGCGCAGACAATATCTATTTTTAAAAAATGTTTTTGGTATCCAGAATGTAGGAAAGACCTGAATGTGGGAGATTAGATAGAGATCATAAGTTGTTACTACTTTTAAATTTTGGTAATCACCTACTGGACAAATGCTTCCAGAGCTTTTACTGACTACATGAAGTTGAGAAGACAACAGCAATTTTGTAGGGAGGCAGATGCATTTATCAAGAATAAATTGAAATTCTTTTTTTTTACATCTTTGTATATTTTTTTTATACTTTCGCATCTTGATTTAATGAGCATGGACAGGTCTGTTGTATCAATATGAACAGTGTTATGCTGTTGACAAAACTTGTTAACTTGTGGAAGTTTTGGAGATGAACTTATTAATTTGGGAAAATTTGGCAATAATTTATTATAATATGTATCATCTAAAATTAACTTACCTGAAATTTCATTAGTTTATGTGGAAATGCTAAATAAAAAAAATTAGTAACACTGTTAATTTGTATTTTTTTTTAAATCAGTTAACAGACAATGCTGTAAAATATTAGCTCTAATCATATTGTAATATTAGTTCCAAATATTATGTGAAACCGTTTTAAAAATAGGATTTTAAAAATAGGATAGGATTTTATAAATTGTTTAAGAAATAGGATGTTTATGTAATATTTCAGTGCAGACAAGTTACTCAGGCAATTACTTATCTTAATTCTAGTTGTATGCAAATATGTAACCTATAATCATAAGCAGTTTTCCAATAATTAATAACTAAACATATCAAAAATATTAAATACCTATAATGTTGAAATATTCTTCTTGCTTCTCGGAAGCCAGTTTCACAAGCTCCATGAACAGTAGAAAAGTAACTTTCATGAGTTGCTTCTCCAGCAAATAAAAGCACAGGATGCTAGAAAAATAGTTTTAACTTTCATAATATATTTTGAACACGTAGCAGAACACTTTTGACAGATTTTGCAAACATGTACAAGATATATTTTCACAGAAATTTTGATAAAGTGTAGATTATTGTATCTCTTGGTTTCAGAAAAATTTGGAGATAAAATTTAATTTCCGGTAACCTTAGAATTTTCAGAACTTTAATTTAGTTTTAGGGTTGTCATTTTTTGTAACCATTTTTTCATTTCTCTTGGTGTTAAAAATAGCCAAAAAATCAAGGGGTACCCTAACATAAACTTTACCTGAAATGTTTTATAATCTTTAAATATTATGTATAACTATAATTTGCATATATATTTTTACATGTAATAAGCTTTTAGATGTAATAAGCTTAATATTGTAGCACGAGATAAAATATGGCTATTGGTTTGACATAATAAGTCAGTGCGAGCCTCTGGTTTCTTTAAAGTGTTTTATTCAACAGCAACAACAAGACTAGAGAAAAAGCTAGAAGTACAGTATTATGAAGAAATGGAATCACATGACCTAACACAGCGCCATCTATAGGAAATGAATGTTAATTAGCTTAAGTGGAAGGAAGAAGATGCAACATCCTCCAACCGCAAAAGGATAAAGTTTTAATCTAGCTAAAATTTCAAGTTAAAAATTGAACATTAAAAATTTTAATCTAGCTAAAATTTCAAGTTAAAAATTGAACATTAAAAATTCAAATGAAATTAGCTTGTTACAAATACATAAAGCATCTAAACATGTGCTAAGGAAAAAAGCATTAATGAAGACCAATACAAAATTGATATTACAATTTAACAGGTTTGGCAGTTCTCAAAGTTTTACTTAAAATACCCGATGTTTCCAAACGAAACAATCTTTGAAATGGTCGAACCACCTCACCATTTTCAGTTTTGACCTTTGCAACTCGGGAAACACCATCACGTCCTTTATAGATTTCAATGATTTTAGCTAAAGGCCAATCAACACGTTTCTTACCATCAGAGCTGATTAATACCATCTCTCCCACCTCAAGTGGGGTTTGATGGACGTGTCTGGAATGTTTAAGGAGAGAAATATATTCCTTTTGAAAACGCGTCTTAAGCTTTTGTTTAACGGACTGGAGGTGTTTCGCACGTTTGCGTAGGTTCAGCACATTCTGTTCAAGATCCTCGACTCTGAATTCAGTCTGATCCTGTAAAAAGAGAGAAGGTGTTAGTGGCACAAGATCTGATGGCTCTTCGGAGAGGTAAGTAAGAGGTCTGCTGTTGAGGATGGCTTCACACTTACACACAACAGTATACAGTTCTTCGTAGCAAAGACTCGCTTTTCCCAAATTCCGTCTCAACAATTCCTTCAACATTCTTACCACTCTTTCCCACCAATCTCCCCACCAAGCGGCAGTAGGTGGATTAAAATGCCAAGAGATCTTTTTCAAATCTGAATGAGACACAATTTTACTCCAATCGATATTTTTGAACTCGTTGTTTGCACCGATGAAATTGGTTCCATTATCAGAGTAGATTGTTTTCACTCGCCCTCGACGCGAGATGAATCGTCTCAAAGCAAGAAGAAAACTTTGTGTGGAAATGTCCGAGACAAGCTCGAAATGCACCGCACGGTACACTGCACACGTGAAGATAGCAATCCAAACTTTATCACGATTTCGAAGAACCAAGGGACCTGCTAGGTCTACTCCAGTTGTTTCGAAGACGGCCGACATTCGCACACGTTCTTCAGGAAGAGGAGCAAACATTGTAGTAGCAGGTTTGGACTTAAATCTTTGGCAAATTATGCATTTGGATACAACTGAACGAACAGTTTTCCTAGATCGCAAGATCCAGTATCTCTCACGAAGGATTGTGACTAGAGTTTGTACACCTACGTGATTGAAGGTTCGATGAGTTTCCTCTATGAGTTTGGAAACAAGCTCATGCTTGTCTGGCAGCAGGATAGGATGCCTGAAAAAGTCATCATCACCTGTGAAGATTAATTTTGTCTCTACTCTAAGAATACCATTGGAGTCCTGGTATATGACAAAGTTAGGGGGAATTAATTTGCGGTTTTTTCCGAATGTCTGTCTTTGTATATATAGGAATATTTCAAGCTCAGATTGGGCGATCTCTTCATTTGCTAAGTTCCCCTTTAAGATGGTTTCACTACGATTATTTATTAAAGATTTAGCATTAGAAAAAAAACGTTTTACATAAGCCAGAATTCTAACAATTGTAGAAAATTTTGAAACTCTATTAGTCCAATCAAAGAAATTGAATGCGGAGTTATTTAAGGAGATACTTGACGTAACAGTAGGTTTTAACTCAGTGGTTGCCAGTTCCAATGCATCGGAAAAATCACAGTTTTCAGTTTTTGGCCAAGAGTCTCGATTTTCTAACCATTTGGGACCCTCCCACCAACGAAGACAAAAGAGAGTTTGGGCGTTGCATCCACGAGACACAATGTCTGCTGCATTCATTTGAGATGGTACGTAATACCAATCATCTTTTGAAGAACTTGAATGAATTTCCTTTATTCGATTGTTCACAAAGGTTTTCCATGTTCCGGTATTCTTTATCCAACAAAGAACCACTTTAGAGTCAGTCCAGTAGAAGGTTGGGATACCAGAGATGTTCAAGGAAGTTTTCACTGTCTGGACCAAACGAGTACCAATTAAAGCAGCAAGGAGCTCTAGTTTTGGTGTAGACATTTCAGTTTTGATTTTAGTGATGGGATCCTTTCTTAGAGGAGCGACACGTGATTTTGCCTGAACTAATCTAATTATAACTTCATTTTCGCATTCGATACGCAAAAACACGCACGCTGCAAATGAAATCCCACTAGCATCGCTAAACATGTGAATGGTAGTAGTTGACTCAGCAATTAATCCCCCGAAATAACGCGGAATTTGAATAAATTTCAAAAAACCCAAGTTAGAAAGCCAAATTTTAAATTCCTCTACAATTTCAGAGGGAAGTTTATGATCCCATCCCAGCTTACGTTGGGCGCCAGATATTGTAGCACGAGATAAAATATGGCTATTGGTTTGACATAATAAGTCAGTGCGAGCCTCTGGTTTCTTTAAAGTGTTTTATTCAACAGCAACAACAAGACTAGAGAAAAAGCTAGAAGTACAGTATTATGAAGAAATGGAATCACATGACCTAACACAGCGCCATCTATAGGAAATGAATGTTAATTAGCTTAAGTGGAAGGAAGAAGATGCAACACTTAATGTAATTGCTTAATTCAAATTATAAACATGAATAAGTTCAAATTCTTAATTAAATAAAAAGTAATACAAGACCTTAAAGTAATTTATAATTCAATATTAAAAAATTAAAAACAAAAGGATTATGTTTCATAATTTTCATGTAAGAATTTCAAAACAACATTTCTTTAAGATTTAAGAAAGAAAAGTTTGAATGATTATATACTTTAAAAATATGTATGAATGATATAAATAATGTCAATAAATAGTGAGTTCCCATTTGTGTAATTAAAACAGAAAGCAAACACAAAAGTTGAAAACAGTAATACTTAAGAAATGAAATAAAAGTTATTAAATAATGTATAAAAATGAAAAATTAATAATGACATTTTAAATATAAAATTTCCATTATGTTATCATATTGATAATTTTCAGCAATGTTGGTTTGAGTGTTCTAAAATTAATGAACAGTTCATGTTTAAAAATTTCCAGAAACACGTAATACAACCTAAACATTTATGGTCCTCTAAATAAAATTAAGAAAGCAAATTTTAATATGTCTTAATATATTTCTCATTAATAATTAGAATATTTTAAACCCTAATGTAAGAAACACAATCTTGCAATTGTAAATGTAACATGATAGGTTGAAAATTGCACTATTTTAAAGAATAAATAGAAAAATAACTTAGATATCAATAGGCATACATCGAGCCATCGAACAAAAATACATATGCATATAAATAATAATAATCATTAGTTTTATTTCTAGCTTTTCATATGAAAGAAGTTTTGGCATTATTCATTATGCAAACATTACTCATTTGCATTAATTTATTTGACCAACAAAACAAAAATTGTGACTTTTAGGAAATAGATATCTTCTCAAGAAATATAAAATCCTGCTGAATGAAATCAAGCCTGATTTATTATAAATATAAAACTGGTTTCTATAGCACAAATAAGCTAGATGGCAAGAACATTTACACTAGCACGACACCGAAACGACGGCAATGTTTTGAGTAATGATAAGGCAATGAATACACATTCATATAGCAACATTACTCAATCTGTCAAACACATAATTATTTCATTAAAAAATTAATCATTCTTATGTTTCATAATTCATCAACATAAAACATAATAAATTATATTCTATTATGCATAATATTTAATTTTAAATAAAAGGTAAGTTGAAGCCATATAAGATTAAAAACATAATACATTATGTAGTACATTTCAGTGTACTGAGTAAATTTTATCTTTGCTATCAATAATTATAACATGAAAATGATGCTCAGGATCTAGTTACAGCTAAAGTTGAGTTGCTTAACTTCAAATATTTTAGTAAACTCTAATTATTCTCAGGGAAAATTAGGAGTTAAAATAAAAATATTCAACAGACATGAATTAATGTTCAGCTTTAATATAAAAGATGTTGGAAAAAAGTTAGAAACATGGTTACAATAATAGTCAAAAACCATAGAGTAAGAAAACTGGTATTAGCAAGAACTCAGTATTCTCTGTACATAAGTGTAAAACACAAAAAAGTATAACTATTTTGAACATCAAGTGAATAAAGAAAAACACAGAGGTCAATACAAATGAACATACTTCCTGTCGAATAATGCCATGATATTTGTATCACAAGCTAACAATTCTTATGGGCAGAATTCATGATTCTAACATCATGCAGTTGGGAAATCATTAAACATTACATTGTTAGTGATACAGTACATCTTACATAACTGATACGAATTAGAAATAGATTCAAATGCCAAAACTATGAGACAAACATTTGGAAACAGTTGTCCTTCACTTCTTCAATGAATAGAGTATAAGTAAGCATACATACAGTACACATCTTTTCTTAAATCTATTACTAGTAAAATTACACTTTTGTTTTCACACTTATTCATTCAACATGTTGGTGGTTAAATGTTTAAGATTATGAAATTAATGAACAAACACAAACTCCAAATAAGCAAGATAAATTTTGTAGGTTTTTATAAATATAGCATCTAACACTAGACCTTAAGCAAAGAGTTACAAACTTACATGACTTAGGCTCACTATAACTTAGATGTAGAATCACACTCTGGAATTCAAGTTCCCACCTTCAATCTTAGCCACAGTTGAACAACGAAAATAGATGATGCGTTTCTGCTTTCTGCATGCATATCTTTCAGGGTGGGTACTTGGGAGTCTTTTTCCTTGAGATATTCGAATATTGTTTAGGGATGAATGAAAATCTACCCCTTGGTCTCACTATCAAGTACATAGAGGAAAATGTGAAGGACTGTGGCATAGTGGTAGCATTTTGTGCTACCAATACACAGGTCTAAGTCTGTATTCTTGGGCTGGGTAGGTTGATTCGCCCTTTCATCACTTCAATGGGTCAATAAAATCGAGTACCATGTATGCTTGAAAATTAAACACTGAGGGTTTCCCATTAGGCTGACCAGCATATATCCTTTGCACCTCAAAGCCCCTAGTCAAAAAACAAACAGGTATTGGGAACTGTAGGGCTCGGCCCCACAATGGGCTATCGTATCACAGAGATGTTTTTTTATAATAGAAAAGTAATTATTTCTAGCATTGTAAGCAAAAATTCTTTTGTGTGTTGTACAAATCCAGTTTTAACACAAAACATTCTAAACTTATCAATTATATTTGGATTTAAATCAGGATCATTAATATTCTCTAAGGAATATTTGTTGTCATCTTCTTCTTTATCTTCTGATTCGCTCATATTAGTATAAACAGACTATTCTATTAGCTCAAACCATGTCGTAGTTGTAGGATACTCCTCTTCAGAAAGGTCCTAAGTTCGATCCCAGTCACTGTTGAATGAAAAATGGATGTTATGTTTCTGCCTTCTACCTGCATGGCTGTTGATGGGCACTTGGGAGTTTTCTGGATTTCCTCCCTTGCCACACTTGAATAGGGCCAACTATCAAGGAAAAGTCTTCCAGAAGGCAATTACATGGTGTAAGTTGAAATCTCTTACATCTTAGCCATTAAGCAGTTCGCAATGTGGGGGAAAAACATTTAATCCAAGTCTCACTGTAACTTAGAAGTAAGAAAGCACTCTTCAAAATGAATGATATTGGGCTCGCTTCTAGCCACTGTTAAGCAACAGATGTATATTGCATTTTTGCTACCTGTAAGCACATGTCAGGGTAGGTACCAGGAGTTTTCTAAATACCAGGAGTTTCTCCAAGTTTCTCTCCTGTTATTCACAAAATTTATGTCCATCATACATGAATTTATTTACTTTAGCTTAATGTACTATGTATTAATAAGAAAAAATTTAAACTTATACTTTGTTTCAGAAGAAGGACCATAACTAGCTTTACTAAATAAAAATTAGAATTGTTTTAAAATGTTATATTGTATCACATTTTATTCATTTGCTACACTTTAAATGTAGCTAATGACACTGCTATTTTATATATAAAAATGAAGCTTCATTGAAAAAATATATTACTGATTATATTAGCAGTATATAACAACAAAACTTTACAAACAATGTAACAACTACTAAAACCAAATTAGCAATTTTTAATGAAATAGACAGATATAATATCAATTTAACAACTAACATATAAAATTAAATTTTAGGCAATGTCAAGGTTTTGAAATTCAAAGTTTTGTAATTTATCAACCAGGTTATTTAGATGTTTTATATACTCATAGTAAAAACTAGTAATTTGACTTTACATGTTTGTCTATTTATCTAATTGGTAAACAGAACATGATGCATGAAGTCTATAGCTTAAGTGGTCTTTCCCACAATAGCAATATAACCTTTTGCTTTTGGGCCATTGATAAACATAGGAATGTAGGAAGACTACTGACAATGAATGTATAAGAATATATGTCGCAAAACAGGGGGATGTGATTGATTTAATGTGTATCCAGCAAAGAGATTGATTATATTATATTGACTGTACAGATGTTTAAAGGTAGAAATTTCAAAACATCTATAATTTGAATTAGTGAATCAGAGAACTCAGATGAATACAGGAGTGAGTTTGTATACTCATAACATGCTAATATATTACAAGGCCATGCATTAGTCTTATTTTAGAAAAGAGCAGACAGTCATAAATCTCAAAAGATGTGAAGCAGATAATATTTGAAAATAATAATTCAGAAATAATTGCTTATATCTCAGATCAATAGGTAATTGGATATAAATCACATAAAGGAGCTGAATGGAAAAATTTGGAATGCCCCAGAACAAATCAGCAAAGCTTAATGATCTGCAGTATATAATTTAAATAGTATAAATACTATGACAAACCCATAAATTATACTACCATTGTCAATTTGAGATAGAATAATCAATTAATATTAACGTAATATATATATTAAATATATGCTCAATGATTTCCACCCCAGAGGTCTAAAGAGCACTTTAAGAATGTTAAACAACTTTTCACCTCCTGCATAAATTTAAGATGTGATACAGGAAAAATAAATTTTTGTTAAACATTATTCCAAGAAAAGATATCTGATTTAACAACAGGAATAGTTCTTGTTGCATCAGCAAGTTTCCCTGTACCTAGCCCTGAGTTGGACATGTATATCTAAGTACATAATTGTTGTATTTTACTATAAATCGTTTGAGTTTTATGTTTTTCTAAATTAATACTTAACTTTAAGTGATTGGCAATATGTTGGTTGCTTAGTTACAAGGATGTGATTGCAAATGATGTTCTTGGTTGCTTAAAAAAAGAAAAATAAATAATGGTTGTGTGTTAGAACATTCTAATGTTATTTTTTTACTATAAAATAGTTATGAAGAGACAAAATTGGTTAAATTTAGTCATATCTAACAATAATGTTATCAAAAATAGATATCCTTTTATGGAAACATTGCTATGATGATATGTATTTCTTCAAGTATATAAACAAAACTGGTGTACGCATATGCTTAAAAGTTTTAGCAACTCATGAGTGTAATTGCAGAGTAGTTTTGAGGATCTATTTTATCTTACCCAGATTTCAATATTCAAATAATTATTGCCTTACTTGCAAAACTGAGATATATATATCTTCATTCCAAATTATATTGAACAGAATAAGAAAGTTTTTTTTTTTTAAGAATCATGTGGCTAAGGAGACAAAGCTTCTTATATGAGATACCATATCTTGCATATATAGATCAGATTTTGATCTTGCATTTTTGTTTGGGATTCTTGTATTTTTGCTGGGTCTCTTTACAGTTCCAACATTGAGAAATCGCAGTTATATGGGTGTATGCATTTATCATGAAACCATATAAATATCCTTTCAGCTTGCTCTTTGATCCTGAGAAATTTAGAATGAGAACTTGGCCTAGATACTCCTCCAAAAGTTTCAAATAAGAGACAGGCAATATCATATTAAGAATAGTACATGACAACTCTTGTTAGTAATAATGGCATAGAGAAATCCTCACATAAACCACTGGCTGCTTTAACTTTCTACCACAATCCTTGGGTGGAAGTTGATGGTGTAATGGTTGATTGATTGGGTTGGGTTTTGTGGCGCAACGTCCAAAAAGGACAAGCTGCGGCGATGGTGTAATGGAGAAGATGTATCTTATCAAAGATTCTTGATTACTTCGTCTCACTTGAAGAGCAAAAGCCACAAGGTTTTCTATGATCAAAAGAAAAATAGCCTACAACCTTTTTTGTTTCCTGTATGATACTGGCTTTCATTTTTCCACCATGATTTATGATGCTTACATAGCATTGGAGACTGCTTGGGAATTATGCTTTTGGCAACATGTAATATTGCATCAGAGACTTTTTGAATATCATTATCTAAATATCTTCATTTATAATCATGTTGTCTATAAAAACAGCAATCTGAGTGAAGTGTTCCCAATCGTCATAAAGGTAAGAAAGAATAAGAAGAATGGAAGACTAGTTAAACCAGTTTAAGTTATAATAAGAGGAAAATAATCTGAT
Source organism: Latrodectus geometricus (assembly GCA_026290005.1). Classification (NCBI taxonomy): domain Eukaryota; kingdom Metazoa; phylum Arthropoda; class Arachnida; order Araneae; family Theridiidae; genus Latrodectus; species Latrodectus geometricus. The sequence goes on from JAPDSC010062214.1 coordinate 16,908, forward strand.
GTATATATTATTTTCAACATTTAAATTCAGCAAAGATAGAATCAATGAAGAGCAAACAGCCAAATCTAATAAATGGAAAGTTTTTGATGGTTAGTGAAAATAAGTTAATGAGGCTTCAATATGTTTCTTGAATGGCAAAACACACAGGATTATATAGGTTAATTATTGTTCTGATATCTTCTATATGAGTGTGAAAACATCAATAGTTCCAACAGACAAAATATAACCTTTGTAAAAACTGAATGCTCCTGTCTTAGAGCAAATCACCTGGGATTTAAGCGAATCTTCACTGAAGAATGTTTCATCGTCTGAAACATTTACCTTGATTGCATCTGTTTCAAGGGAAACTAGTTTTTTATTCATAAAAGTTGATTTATGAATACCTTCTCTCTTCAACATTTGTTCTTTAACATTTGAGATCTTAGGTACTTTGATTTCACAAAAAATTTTGATATGTTGTTTTAGAGTAGAAAGCTATGTTTAGGAACATTTTAGGATAATTTTGAAATAGGAAAACTTTTAAATCAATCTGTTGGGGTAATGCAAGATTTCATGACTTTTTTGGCAACTTGTAATAATACTTTCCTACAGATTATGGGATGACATGGCATGTTTAGCTTCCAGGTAAGACAAGTTTTATTTTATTTCCACAGTTGTGATTTCTTTTTCTAATAACCATACAGAACATGACCAGGGGTAAGAAGGATGTTCATAACTGTAGTTGATACACTTTACTGTTAATTGACTTGTACTGCTGTTATGCCCACATGGAGAACAAGTCAAAATTCTTTAATAAGTAGTTTTTACATATTCAAAATGTTGATATTTAAAGTATGTTAAAGAGATTGGATTATAAGAAAAATTAGAAAGATATAAAATTGAAATTTAGATATCTTGCTCTAATATATTGTGATAGTACTGGAGTTGCAAATGTGAGTATGAGGTGTTTAGTTTAATAATTGTGTCTTCTCTCTTGATTACAATGTAATGTACATGATGCACTTTTTTGTCAGCAAGATTATCCAAAACTTCTTCCTCTGGAACATTAAACAAATCATCGGAAATTACTTATTCTACTATGGGCAGAC
>JAPDSC010062214.1:18395-69531 GCA_026290005.1 Latrodectus geometricus
TAGAACCTACCTTACTATGGAGTTTATAATGGGTTTGAATACCAAATTCTCAACTGTAGAAATAAGACTTAATTAAGAATGAAGAAACATTATCAAAATTTCCCTGTGTTCTTTTACTGACAAAATATTTCTGATCATGATCTATTTGCAGCTTCATGGGGAGAAAAAAAATCGTAAGTACACTCCATGGAGAAAACTGTTTATTTTAGGAGGATAACTCCATCAGTGTTAGCCTATATGCTTTCGATATGTGTCTAAAGTAGCATCTACCCTTATCGAGTCACCCAGCAGATTGGATTACAAGAATCACTTGATTCATGTAAGTCAATTGATGCACTGAAGACCACAACACACAACCCGTTTATCAGAAGCAAAGTGTTCGTCTCAGGCTGCCTCAATTACCAGTATCCTCCTTTATAGAAACATGGGAGTCCATGCATGGCAGACATGTGGGTAATATAGATACCAGGAGCAGCTATTAGTAACACAGCAGCCTGAACTTCTAAAGGAAAGCTATCAACCATTCATATAAGTCAACAATCATGAAGAAAAAGAAAAGATGAGAGGGGAAACAAAAAAAATGGACAGATCATTGAGTATGTCAAGATTGTTTTACCTGTATTTACTTAAAGGAAGTAAGCCACCTGAGGACTATCTATAATAAGGGAATAATTCAATATTAGTTTGAAATTATTTTAGCTAAACAAAAATGACTATTAAATCTCAAAAGAACAGCATAAAACCATTATAAGTATAAGTATAATTTGTATAAAGCTCAACTTATTGTTAAAATTTGTAACTTAAACCTTTGCCTAGATAATAGACTTTATTACACACATCAATTACTTAAAATGTACTCAATCTTACTTTATAGCAAATTTAACAGCATCATTCTGTTCAATATATTACAATTTGCATCTGTGAATAGATATTTGAATTTGGTAACTTTGTTTAATTTCACTGTATAATTTCATTATGTTTTGTTTAATTTTTGATTAGATAAATTACAACCCAGTACATAGAACTTACATTTCGTCATCAGTATTTTATTGTTACATTTAAAACTTTAATTCAATGGTTTTTTAACAGATTTCTGATAGATCAAAAATTAATTAAAGCTTTATTTTTTTTACATCTCAATTTTGATATTTGTAGATTTTTAGTATTTACACAGATCACTTCTTAGCAAAGACAAATAGAAAACTGAATGACAAAATGCAGAAATCAACAGTCAGATTATAATCCAAAGAAAAGAAAAAGGAAATTTTGATGAAAGATTCATTTAATCATACCGTAGTGTTTTTTCCCCCATTTATTTTTTATAAATGCCTAGAAATTGGCTAAGTCGAAGATTAGTTCTCTGACCTTTCAATACCTCTGAATAGAACACATTAAAAATACAGGTCAGGATGGTTTGCATAAAAAATTTGATTTTGTTTACACAAAGGGCACATAGGAGAACTACAAAGTTTAAGCTGAGACAAATACATACGTGAAACAGTCATGGTCAGTAGAAAGGTGAAAAAGTGCTACACTTGCACTTCTAGGAAAATCAGGACTAGCATTTAACTCCTTACTCAGGAAAGCCCATGGCTCACTGGCAGAATCACAAAATGCCTTTTGCTTTATTCTAGCAGCATGTCTACTCTTAATCAGTAATATAATATTGTTTCATAGTTAGACACAAACCATAGTTTCTTATATGAATCTTTGATAGAAAAACTTTTCATCTGGTAAGCAAACATACAGATCTTAAAATTCAGCTTAATTTTTTTCGACTTTTACATTGAAATAAAAACTAATTTAAAATTAGAAAAGGAATAGACAAGACAAAGTATCATGTAAAAAGAAATAAATTAAAAATTACTGATTCTTTTTAATGTAGTATTGAACTATATAAATGAAATAGTTTATACTTGGATGCAAGACAATTTGTGATTTTAGGCATTGAAACATTATGCAAAAGAAAAATATGGTTAAATGTTTTATACAAGTTTTGTCTTAAAATATAAACTAGTTTAAGAATTTAAAAATCTTTAAAAAAAATTTGAACAACCTTTTTAAAACTGATAGTTTTCATTACAGTAGTAAATGAAATTTATATGACCTTGGTTAGTTATTTGAGCAACATTTTTCAAATTAATTAATGAAGTGTGATGTCAGTGTTAAAAATAATAAAAACATATTTTATTAATTACACTTTAAGAAACAATGGATTAAAAGATCGATTAAATATAAAAAAAAACAAACATTCATTTTTGTTTCAGGATGAAACAATAAACTGATGTCAAAATATGACCCATTTTTAATATAAATATCAGGACAATAATGACAAAATAATAATGATAATTTTATCATTATTATAATGATAATACCAGATTATATGAATAATGCCAGATATTTTATTGCAAAATATCTTTTCTGAAATTAACTCATTTATAAATACATAAAAAAGCATTATTTTACAACATGAAATTTTAGACAATATGCATACTTTTGAACATGGTGAATTAGAACATTCAGGTTCAGCAAGATCAAAAGGAGAAACACTTTCTTTTTCACATTTAATTGATTGATAAGAATAGGAACCATATGTAAACGGATCAGAATACCATGAGGACCTGTAAAATAAATTATTTTAAAACTATGCATAACTAAGCATACTTGTCTGCGTGAAAGCGATCAGAGTATAAACCTAGTAGAAATAGGTAGATTTTTCCAGAAATAAGTGATCTAAAAGGAATCTAACACACACATCTTATGCAGGAAAATAACATTCATTAAAAACATTAAAATTAAAACTAGACAAAATACATAAAGAATAAGATCAAGTAACTCAGCCTTTAACTTGCCACACACATTCTCTGGGACATGCTGGTAAGAGCACCTTATACAGTAATGGTTATGCATGATCATGGTAAATTTAGATTTAGCATTTATTATCAAAACAAAATACATGACTCTTACACTGCTACAATCAAAGTTTCACTCAACTGCCAACATTATTGTTCTAAAATAAAAAAGCTTTAGAAAATAATTAAGATTTAATATTCAAAACATTAAATGAGCCAATGCGTAATTTAATTTTATGCAAATTTAAAAAATCAAGTTTACAAAGTAATTTAAATAAAACATGTTTGAAAAATTGTTTAAAACAAAAATAAATGTTTCATACTACATAAAAATATTTTTGCAAATATGTGCTACAGCACTGCTTCACCTGCTAAAGTACTGGTTTGGAAGAAAATTTGGTTTGATCATGGATTCAACACTTTCTTTTTGCAATGAGTATTTCAAAAAATTATCTCGTTTATCGATCCCTTCACATTTTTTATATATTATATAGCACTAACAATTGTATACTAAAAACTGAACATAAAATTCTTAAAGATAATAACTAATAATAAAAACAAAAATTGAAAATAAAGGTTTATTAAGTATATTTTATTTTATTTTAATTCTTTTCTACTTTTTCAACTTATCATTGAACTTTAAGGAATTCTCGTAAACATTATTGGGAAGCCCTGATCTGAGAGCTTCAATTGTTACCAGAAGTAATTTATTCAAAGAAAACTTTCTTAACCCTGATTAAAACAATATTTTGGCTCTGTAGAAGCTATTCTCAGAAACATTTTTTTAAACAAAACAATGATTAATCCCCGATAACAAGGATGTCACATGAACGCTTTTAAGTACTGCACCCAAATTTTACTTTGAGTTCACACATGGATATATATGTATATTGAAAAATAAAATCCAAAAGATAGTACAATGCTTTATTTCATGAAGCATTTCAGACTCTTAAGTATATTCAACTATAAACAAGCACTTTAAAAATACATCTATAAATAATTGTGTTATTATTTTTATTTTAAAAGTATTTTCATTTACATGCAAATTTTTTAAGCCTTTCATAAAAGTAACTTTAACCAGCTTCAGGTTACTAGGCATCTACAGATTGAAACTAATTAACAGAAAAAATCTTAAGACAACTTAAAATAGAGGTGCTCAAACACTCAGTCATGTGTGATTTAATAATTCATCATTAAACCGATTCATAGTTGACATAATCCGATATAAATGTCAATATAATTTAAGTTAAAAATTTACTCTGATATGCAGAAATTTAGTTTGTAACAAATTTCTTTTAAAAAACATGTATAACTAGTACTATTTTTAACAAGTTACCCTAAGATTTATTCAATTTGTACCAAACATATTCATTTAATTATACTTTTTACATATAAATTACACAGAAAGTACATAGCTCCATAAGTAACTAATAAACTTTATCTCATTACTCTTACCCTTAGTATTTCGATCATAACTGTTTAAGCAAAAGAAACATGAATATTACTGGACGTACCAACGTGTGTTGTAATGTATTTGCAATATAAAGAAATATATATTAATATTTTTTAGAAACTGTAATAAAATTTACTGTTTTATGACAAATATATATTACAAATTCATTTTAATTTGCCAGAACACATTAGACCAAATGATTAATTTTAAGACAGTTATTCTGAGCAATTTTAAGCAACTGAATTATTTTGAGATTTTGAGACAAATGACATTTAAAGAAGCTCTTCCAGAAGTAGTTGATTGTATGGCTATTTTAAAAGCAAAGTAAAGATTAATCTGATTAACAGCAAATTTAAATTATCTTGTATGAGCATTACTAGAAACATTGGTACTAAAAATAAAAGCTTAGAAAAAATTATTAAAAATGTCGTCAAAGAATGCAGTTATTTGCTTCTCTTAATAAGGCAATAAAACTAACATGATGCCCAGATAAGGGTATATTTATTCTCACAGATTTTCCAAATATGGAGATGAAAGATATATTTTCGACAATCATTCTGTGGAAAAAAAACCAGATGTAAAGTAATTTGTAATACTTTTCATTATTTTAAAATTAATAATAGTATAATATTATAAAAATTGGTATCTATGTCAACAGATCATCATATTCATTAAATTATATTTTTCAAAGCTTTTATTTTTAATGACATTTAAAATTTTGATTTTGGTAAAATTTTTAGTGTTTTTTTTTTTTTTTTTTTTTTTTTTTTTTTTTGATAAATTTAATAATTTTTGTATTAACTGTGATATCTGTTCTTTTTGTTTTAGCTTTTTCAGTAACACTTATAAAAGCTTTTTAAGTATAATATTATACTATTTTTAAGTATTACTTAAAAGCTTTTTAATAATACTTTAATTTTTTTAAGTTATTAAGTATTTAAAAGCTTTTTAAGTAATACTTAAAAAGCCAAAACTTTTAATAAAATTCGAATAAAAAGTTTTTAAGTAATACTTAATTATGTTAACTCTCATAATTTACCACATTTAAGTGTCCTATCATCAGTAATAACATCTTCCATATTAAAAGAACCTTCAAATAAAGATTCTGAAGATGCAGTTATAGCATCTTTCATTGAAATAGTTAAAAGTTTAGATTTTAGAGCACAATCATGAATTATTTTAGATATTAGACTACCAATTTAAATCAATGCTGACTGTTTTATCATTTTCTTTTTTGCTTCATTTATGTTATTTATTATATTATGCTTCATAATATTATTTGCTTTATTTACTTCTAATTTCTTTTAGTCAGAGATCCCAGAACGATATAATTAAGCTAAATTCATAAAATCTAAAAACATTGCATTTTCATCTTTGAATTTTAAATCAAATGTAAAAATAAATATTTATTCACATGAATATTAAAATTAATAATTAATAATAAATATAATAATTAATTGAATATTAAAAATAAATATTCAAAAGACAAGTTTTCCATAAAGAATGAAGTTGCAATATATCTAAATTTGTTATCACATTGATCTTTCAACATCTGATCTTTTACATGATCTTTAAAATATTCTTTAAATATGAAATTACACAAATTTATTAAAATATAGTGAAAATATTTATGTAAAAATTTAAAAGAAAGTCATTATTTACATGTTAACAAAATAATATTAAAATACTATTTTTCCCAGACTGATTCAAAAACTTTTTCTATTAAGACAATAAAACTTTCCATAAATATTACTTAATTTCTCCAAATTCTGAATTTTTTCTTCATGTGGTAAAAAAAGACATATAATAAACAATCCATACATTAGTTAATTTATAAAATTCTTTACACACAGAAGCACCTGTAAAAATCAATTTCCAAAATAAGTAAATAAGGTTTAATTCAAAAGTTGCTTGAATGAAGTACAGCTAATGTCTGTCATTCAATAAATGGTTTGTTTTGAAAGATGTATTGGTATCATAACAGACATCTCTAGGACATTTTTTAATGTTTCACAAAAATTCCAAAAGAAAAGCTGCAGAACTATGCATTTAATGATAGTTCTACAGCTTTTTTCTTAATAATCCCTTTGATTACAAAATACCAATCTACCATAAGATTTTTTTCACAAAAAGATTTTCTATATTATGTTTTAATTTGTGTATGGTTGAGTAAATAGATTACTTTAGAAATACTAAATCTTCTTCATTTAAAAGTTCTTTAATTTTAGTATATATATTTTTTGAAGTTGATAAATATACTTTTTTGTAATCTAAATGTGTTATCATTTCTTCTGTACATCATTGTCCAGTTTAATTAGTAACTTCAGCAATATTTATCTAAATAAATGATTCAAATTGTTCACATAAGATTAACTCATCATTTTTCAATATTATGAGTTATTGTATATGTTGCACAAATTTTTCCATCTTTACTCTGAACAAAGCTAATTTATCACTAACTAATATCTTAGTGAACTAAATAATTTTTTGAGTTAAAGTGAAAAAAGAGGGTTATTCCTAAAAATGCAGTGAAAATTGCCTTGTGATTAGTAGCTTGATTGTATGCAAAAAGTTCAGCGAGTAATTAGATTGTTTCTGGAAAAAATTGTGATATCTCAAACTCAATAATTTTTTATGCAAACTCTGTATGTCATTTTAATAATGATTTATTGTATTTTGATAAAGATTGCTGTAATTCATCTTTCTTGAACACAAAAAGCAAATTCCAGGGTCTTCAATTTTCTACACCACTTATTATGCAAATCATTTTCCATCTTTTTCAAATGTCTATTCCCAAGATCATTTATTTCTGACAAAAGCACCAAAAATAGGATTATAGGTTTCAGTGAATTCCAGAACTAATGTGATTTCAGTGTTTTTAATCCAAATTAAGCATTAAAATATACAAAATTTTCCTTTTAAATTCATTAATAACAGAACATGCTTTTGGAACCTTACAAAGTTAAGAAAAAAATGAGTTTTCAGATTTAAATAGGTGATGTTGCAATCAATCTAATCACAGTAGCACCCAGATTTTGTGATGAGGATAAGCCTTGCAATGTAGATGAGACTATCTCAAACTGTCTTGTTAACTGAATTATTTTACTTATTTAAACTTTTTCTGTAATGTATGATATAAATAATCTTGTAATGTTCATGCTTTTTCTAATGTTTCCATGCTAAATAAATTAAAACATGTTAACAAAATTGGAAAAAAAATTAAACAAAATTGGAAAACATTTACAGCCTATAAGCATTATCAAACAAAAATGTAACACCAGAAAAAAACATCAGCATAGTACTAGAAGGCAATGAAGGATTTTGAATAACATGATAAAAAAGATGTAATGGAATAAACTATTGCATTACTTAAAAAGAGTTTCAGACTCTTAAATATCATAGAGAATTTTGAGTTGAAAAATTAATCTGCCAATGAACATGATTAAATTAATGCACCCTTTCCTCATTAGGAATATTTTTGAAAAATAATCAAATAAAAATGCTAAAATATCGATATTATACAGAATATTTAAAATTATTTCACTAATAAGGCAAGATACACACCAATAAATTTCAAATATTTTCATATATAATTTGTTAAGGAGACAAATTTTAATTAACAAATTATCAAAACGTACAACAGATTTGGTAACAAATGTAAAGATGCATATTTTTATTAAAAATTACACATAGTAGTTTCAATATAAAATGTTGGATAATTAAACCATTTTTAAATTGAAACTTTTTAATAGCTAATGATCAATTAAATACACTATTGTAAGAAAATATAGCCAACCAGAAAATATTTTTTCTGACTCAGTAAGTATATAGTATTTGCACAGATTAACATAATAAAAATTTTATTGTTTAGAAATAACAAAAATTTCAATAAGTTATAAAATGTTTACTGACATCTAAACAAGCTGATACTCAATGAACTATGAAGTCTATCAGTTACCAATTTTCCTTTACAGTAGATTCTCCAATAAATGTAACTACTGATAAACTAGTTTAATGGTATTCCAAGACAAATGAAGTCGCCTTTCCAACATGTCATAAATATACTCTATACAAATCTAGATCTAGAACTGTTGTAAGCTATAAAAAATATTTTACCCTTCTAAAGGGGATGAGTTGTTCAATATATGTGCAAGTATTAATTTGCTAATAAATGACACTTACAAGATTTGAATACATAGTCATAGCATATGCTGCAAAACGTTACCAGCATAACTACAAACCATTAGAGAACTTACAGAATGATTAAAACTGATCGGCTGTCCCAGCAGATTGTTCACCAGATTTCATTGAAAAGTCACAAAAGATGTCTCAGCTAATGAGACAATTTATTGAACAATCTTCTGGGATAGCTGATCATGTTTAATTATGTTGACCTCTACATTTTTACACACTTATGAGGTTGCCATGAGCATTAAGAGTAAAGTAAAATTATCCAATGAAATCCAGCATGCTTAAAATAGATCAGTCTATATTCCATGATTATATTGAAGGATTAATAGAGTCGTCTTAATCAACAAATTGTATGCTGTTCACAAAGGAAGATATACCTTCAAATGCAAATGGTATGCAGTAAACATTGATAAGGCAACATTCACATGAACTAGCAAATTATATTAAATAAATGAAAGCAACATTGTAGGTATATCTAAGTAGCTGCACTCTAATTACTCAATCCTTTTATATATTCATGTTAGCAAATATTGGGTTGTAGTGAATTACTGGAATTTATAATTGTGAAATTTATTAACTACTTTCACAAACATTGAATTATCATACTACATTGACAAACATGTTGCCAGAAACATATTCAATCAACCTATTTTCTTAATATTTACAATGAAACCACTTTCAAGGTCCATAAACTGCTGTTATCATTAACAGCATTTCAAAGGTTTTTTCTTTAACGTAATTCCCAAAATCACATCAGTATATAAATTTTTTTTTTCCTGGTTTTTGCTATAATGTGTATATATCTGAGTTCAAATTATATAGCTACATGCTCACTTATATCCCTGTGGAGTTATATTAACTTAAAATGCCACTGCAAAAAAGAAACTATTCATTATAGATAAAAAAATATATATAAATACATTCAAATATATATATGAATAAAAAAATTAGCTATTAAAATTTCTATTCCAAAAACATGGCACACTACATGTAAAATCTACACAGCAGGGAACAAAAATATTGTAATATGCAAATGATTAGATTTTCAGTGCATTCTAGAAAAATAGGCGCCAATTGTGAAACTAAAAATGTGCTTAAAGAAGGAAGTAGCATAATACACAGATTATATTTTGAACATTATTGCCTTGTTAAAAGAAGTTGTAATACCTCATGAACAAATAAGGAATGCTAATTAGACTAATTCTTACTTTGGTAAAATTCAAAGTGCAGCCTATTTGTATTGAGGTTTATCATATTGAAATATTGTGACAAACAAAATCCTGTAGAATATGGAATCCACAAGTTCTGGATAACACCAAATTCCATGATAAATCTTAGTAACCTGCTATCACTAATAGCTAAGACACAAGTTAGCAGCATAAATTTAATCGATGGCACACCAACATCATGAATAATAAATACATTTGTTAATTGTTACAAATTTGTAAATATTCTATGCATTTCTCTTAAAGAATCTCAGACAGAGAGAAGTGCACTAAAGAATATACCAACAACAATTAAAGTCTTGCTATCACAGAATGCCAAAGTGGAAGTCTGCAAGAATTGGCTGCCGATATTCAGCGACTTTCACATTTAAAGTTTTAGAGCTACCGAGTTAAGACACATTGGTTGGTTGGTTGGGTTTTATGGCCCAAGGTCCAAAAAGGACATGCTGCGCCCAAGTCTAAGGTTTTATTATTATCATTATTATTTTCTTTATTTTTTTAAACCCAAACAGTAAAAAAGAAGCTCTTTAAGAAACAAAAAAATTGTGTATACAATGGCATTAAAATCTAATATATATTAAAATAGTAAGTGAAAGAAAAAACTATAAATTTTATAATCCTATATATATATATATATATATATATATATATATATATAATAAACTATAAATTAAATAAAATTTAAAAAGCCTATGGACCTCAAAAAGGCAAATAGGTTTATGTGGGGTGGTTTCCCCAACAAATAATTTAATGTTATAAAATTAGTTTTAAAAAAATGTAAACGTTGATTGTTAAAATCATGACATGAAATTAAAATATGGTAAACTGAATATGGTTCATCACACATTTCACACCAAGGATTTAACTCGCTAAGGAACAAATGTCCATGTGTAACGTGTGTGTCCTATACGAAGGCGAGTCAAATGGACATCCGCACTTCGCAAAGGCAAAACTGATAATGTGGTGAGTGATGGAAATATGGTACACAACGTTGGTTGTTTGTGACCTGCATGCTCCAAAGTTCCTGAAAGAGGGCATTGACCAGCTTTTTCAAACCCTTTTTCATATCTAAAAGAGGGACAAATGGTTGAACTGTAGGAGACCCAGCTTTAGCAGCTGTGTCAGCTTTTTCATTTCCATCAAGATCTACGTGACTTGGGATCCAACAGAAGATTATTTCATATAACTTGCCAGCAAGGGAATCCAATGCTTGGAAAATCTTGGACACAACAGGATGACAGTAAGTATTTAAATTTTCCAATGCTTCTAAAACACTCAAGCTGTCAGTATACATGCAAATTTTTTTTGAATTTACAATATTCATGAGCTGAAGTGCCTCAGAAATTGCAATCGCTTCAGTCGTAAAGATGGAGCAGGAAGCATGAAGGCTGTAACTATAAGACATATTGTTAATAAAAACACCACAACCAACATATCCTGCTGTTTTCGATCCATCCGTGAATATTGGCGTGTACGAAGAATACTGACATCGATGAGATGAATAGAGCTGTTGGAAAATTGTGGAGCTTGTGTCCGATTTTTTAAAACAAGCAAATGAATTAAAAATATTTATCTGTGGATCATACCAAGGTGGATGCGATAATATGTCCGTTTTAATGAAACGGACATCACAAAGGTCTGACAAAAATAAATAAGATTTTGAACGAGTGAGGAAGAGTGGGGTGTTAAATGGTCTATCATCATATAGTCTCCTTAAAACAGGAACAGCAATAAAAGAATGCAATGGGTGGCAAGGGTCAGACACAATTTTAGTGTAATAATTGAGAGACTGCTGCATTCGTCTCCGGTATAAAGCAGTTGTTGGCAAATTGCATAAAGACTCTGGATAGGTGATGTGTGGAATGCGCCGGAACAAATTCTCAAAGCAGAGTGATGAAATGTGTCCAGTCTGCCTAAAATAGAAGACCTAGCTGATCCATATACAACACATCCGTAATCAAATACGAGATAAAATTATTGCTTGGTAGACTCTAAGAAGTGACAAGCGATCAGCACCCGAAAATGTATTTGAAAGCACCTTGAGGATATTAAGCGATTGCTCGCACTTCTTCCGCAAATGCAAAACATGCGAAAGAAATGTCAACTTTTGATCAAATGTTATTCTGAGAAATTTTATTTAATTGACCACGGGAATAAGTGTGTTATTAATATAAATTAAAGGTACATTGTGTAGGCCAGTCTTTTTGCAGAAGTGGACACATTTACTCTTGCTAGGAGAGTGTATGGCCATTCTCTGCACAACATGCAGCTAGTTTATTAACAGTTGTTTGTAGTTGTCCCTCAATTAATCGCATATTTGACACCTGAAAGGATATTTGCAGGTCATCAACATAAAGTGTAAAGTAAACTGGAGATGAAATTTGATGAAGAATAGTACTAATGAACAAGTTAAAAACAGTGACACTTAAAATGGAGCCTTTGGGGTACACCCTCGGCTTAAATAAAAGTATTGGACAAAAGGTGACCAATACGAACTTTAAAAACACGGGAGCGTAAGAAATTCTGTAGGAATATCGGAAGATTACCCCGAAAGCCAAAATCATAAAGAACGGAGAATACCATATAGCCATGTACGGTCGTATGCTATCTCGATGTCGAAGATGGAAACCAGATGGTTCCTCCGTACAAATGCATTACGGATTTGGGTTTCCAAGTATGTAATGTTATCAAGATTGGATCTTCCTTTACGGAAGCCACTCTGATTGATATGGATGCAATTATTTTCTTCTGATTGCATTTATTTCCTTCTGAATACATTTATTTCGACATACACCAGAAGGGCGTTGTCCACACGTTCGAGAGTCTTACAAAGGCCACTCGTCAGAGCCATTGGTCAATAATTTGATGACTCTGAAGTATCCTTACCAGGCTTAAGGCACGGAATTAATTTTGCTTTATTCCAAACTGATGGAAATGTATTTTCAGACAAGATCCTATTGAACAAATACAATAAGTTCAATAGGGAGTCTGGATTTAAATATAGAAGCATTTCGTAACTAATTCCATCAGGTCCTAGGCTAGTATTATTGGCCTGCTGTAATGCTAGCTTCAATTCCAAAATCGAAATTTGCAATTATAAGGCAAAGCTAGTCTATAGTTGAAACGAATTGGTATTTGCTCAGCTCGACTCTTAGTCCTTAAAAACGAAGGACTATAAGTGTCGGAGCTTGAGACGCTAGCAAATGCTTCACCAAAGACGTTAGCAATGTCAATAGGAGAAGAGTATATAGCAGCTCCGGTTTTCAAGACGGGAATTGAGAATTCCGAATACATACCATTGGCTGCTTTAACTTTTCTCCATAACTGCTTACTGGATGTGGAAGATATTATTGAGGAGACAAAGCGAGACCAGGATTAATTCTGACTTCGACGAGCTCTGTGAGCTAATGCTTTTGCTCTCTTAAATGCAATAAGATTCTCCGTTGTGGGGTACCTACGGAATAACCCCCATAACTTCCTTTTTTTATAAGTTTGTTGACATTCCTTGTTCCACTATGGTTTGCACCACCTTTTGTTGTAGAAGAACTTTTAGGTATAGCAGTATCAGCTGCACCTATAATTGTTTCGGTGACATTATGAACGGCAATATCAATATCCTCGATCAAAACCATTTTATCATCAATGACTGCCATTTGTGTAAATAACGTCTAATCTGCCCGACTGTACACGTAAATAGGGACTTGTAGTCGCACACTACGACCTCCAGTCTTTGAACGACGAGCGGGAAACGATCGTTGTTATGCAGATCATTCCCCACTGTTAAATTTAACAAAGGCAGAACTGAAGGCGAACAAATGGCGAGATCGAGAGAGTGAAATGTTCTTGTGGGTAAGTGGAAGTATGTCTTCTCGTCGGTATTCATCAGACAGACAATTATCATAAATAAATTTCTCTATCTGACGACCACGAGAATTAGTATCATCACTTCCCCACAGAGAATTACGTCCATTAAAGTCACCTAAAAAACAAGGTTTAGGCAGCTGATCAACTAATTTATCAAGTTCTTGGAGGATGACATCATGTGGTGGCAAATACAAACTACAGACTGTAATCAAGCAAGTTGTGTGAACTCTCACAGCCACAGCCTGGAGAGTAGTATTTAATGGATAGATAGTGCTAGGAAAATCATTGGATGTAAATATGCATACTCCTCCAGACACTGCGCCATCGTAACCACAGTCTTTTCTAAAGCAATTAAATCTACGCATGTTAATATTATTGGTGGACTGCAGGAAAGTTTCCTGAAATGCCAAACATGCGGGATTATATGATGATAATAGATACTTGATGTCATAATGATGTGAACGCAAACCATGGCAGTTCCAAGAAACAGAGGAAGTTATTTTTTAAATTGTAAAGTTATTTTCCCGGAGCTGGAAGGCGAGTCTTCTATAAATTCCTCGAATGATACATCGTCGTCCAAGGGATACAAGTTGACCGCGTCAGTCTCCAAGGAAGAGAAAGCATTGCGGTTGAAAATAAATGGATTTTTTAGATAATTTTGATATTTTTAATTTTAAGGCATTCTCCGCTTTTGATTTAGCGAAAGGAGCTTTTTCAGAAAACGTAAATGTTTTTTTAAATTTTGGCTTCTCAGTCATTTGGGGTAACTTCACTGGGGAAACATAATATAATTCAGTTTGGGTGTTGCTCGATTTGGTGACCTTTCTGGCATCAGTGGCATAACTGACTCCAAAATGAGGAGTATGAGAAGTGACTAATTTCCTCGCCTCAGGATAGGAATATTTTTGTTTAATTTTTATTGTGGTGATCTCTTTTTTCAGTAAATACTGAGGACAACTTCGTGAATAGGAGATATGGTCACCATGACAGTTGACACATACCTCTTTCACATTGCAGTTCGTACTATCGTGGCCAACCACCGCGCAGCGAGCACAGGTGAGTTTTACTCTGCAAGCGTTTCTCGAGTGTCCAAAGCGCTGACACTGGAAGCATCGCAAAGGATTTGGGATATATGTCCTGACGGGTAAATTTAGTTACACAGCTTTTACATGCTGCGGAAGATCTGGTGTCGCAAAAGTCAGAATCGGGTGTTTGGTATCGATATCTTTACCATCTCGTCTGACTGTAATGCGTCTTACGCCACAGACCTTCTGATCTTGTAAGTTTTCGAGAATTTTCTCTGTCAGCGTGTATAGTAAATCCCTTGTGGAGATGACACCACTTGAAAAATTGAGATTACCATGAGGCGAAATAGTCACTTCGATGTTAGCCAAAGTTTACATGCTAGCCAGAATGGTTACTTGAGAGTCGTCACCCGAGCGCATCTTCTAAACTTTCTTTACTTCCCCAACTATTCCCTATATTCCCTTAGATATTAAGAAAGGAGACACAGTGGTAAAATTGCCTTCCTTTCTTTTCACAATAAAAAATTTTGGTTTCAATGTATCAAATTGTTGTTCCCGCGGGAGAAAAGCTAAGTTCTTACTCTCCAATTATTAATACTTTAAAAATTCCGGACCTGATCGCACCACCCTCTGAGTCCAACAAGGAAGGGGATGCAGACCAGCTGCACCAGGGCTCGCCAGATCCTATACGCTCACAGTACATCCCTGTAATGGCCTCCACCTTTAACGAATCATCCAGCAGATGTACCGATCTCTTGATCCATAAAGCCGATTGATGTGCTGAGGACCACAACACACCTCCCGTTTACCTAAAGCAGAGGCCAAAGTAATGTGTTGGCCTCTGGGGACCTCAATTACCAGGACCCTCCTTTCCAGGGACACAGGTCTCCACACACGGCAAACAAGTGGGTGATTTAGTCCCTAAGAGAAGCTATTAGTAACAGAGGGACCACAGCTGCTCAAGGGGAGCCCTCTACCTCGAAAGAGACAACCACAATGAGGGAGAAAAGGAAAAAAAGCAGAAGGGAGAGTAGAGAAGAAAAGAAAGAAGAGGATAGATGACTGGGATACCTCGGGATTGTGACACCTGTGTTTACTTAAAGAAAGTAAACCCCCTGAGGGGAAAGACACATCGATGTCTGGCTCTCCAGCACTTCATTGATAGTGTGCAGGATTCAAAGACACAGAAAGCACTTAGACTCGCAGATGTAAAGGATAGTGGGTCTGCTTTAGTCTACATACATAAGATATAGGGTACCCAGCAGCTCATGTGTAAAGACAGGCACTCAAAGTAGTTTCTGCTACTGATTCAAACTCTGATTTCATAAAGCAAAATGACGATTTGCAATGGGAAAATCATAAATTATAGTAGTATAAAGTTTGCCTAAATAGGAAAATTCAGTGTTGGACTTATGGTGCAGCCAGACATGTTCGTAGAAACTGCCTGATACTTAGAGATGGTGGAAATAACCTTCCACCACATCAGGAAAACTAATACAGAGCCTTCTCGCATTGCAGAAAGGTCCAGAGAGTCAGAAGCCCAATTCCTAAGTGTTTCATATTTCTTCAGTAAGTAGCACTTTATTAGTTCAATAAATAGCAGCGTTCTTGATCCAGACAGACAACACATCCCTAACCTGGCCTTTAAATTATAAAAATCCAAGTCAGGTAGCCAGATGGATACAATGACTCAAGGAGATCCACTTTGAAATTTGTCAATGCAAAGAAACTCTTTAATGCAGATTCATTACTGAGGAGTCCTTGTAATGGAAGCAGCTAATATTATTCTAGAGTTGAGAAAAAATATCAAATGAAAAATCCTTCTGTACACCAAAATACTGTTTCATCAACATTGAAACCAGACTGATGGGGTGATAAAGGACTTTGGGATGCCCAAAAAGAAGATCCAGATATAAATCCGGAATTTAAAAGAATCTGCCAGTAGGAAACCAAGTTGGCTGGACATCTTCACCTACAGTCCTACCAATAAACACTATTGGGCTCTATAGGATTCACTCTATATTAGAAATGACATGTTATATAGGAAATAGGAGTCTGATGATTGATATAACTTCAATTGGCAACTTATATTTCCAAAATCAAGAATCTTGGATGTTTTTAAAGAACTCCACAGTAGCTCTACTGGAAGCCACTTCAGAGTAATGAAGTGGTGCCAATCTTGTGATGACTGTGTGGTTGTAAGGGACCAAAGAAATATTGTTGAGGGAGATTGCAATGGCACAACGTAGAAGCATGTTTCGAGTGGATAGCAATAGACATTTTGGGACCATTTCTTCAAATGTCAACAAATACATCCTGGATGTCATGAACTACTTTACTAAGACTTCTGTATCCCTAATCAAGAAGCTACTACAGTAGCAGAGGTTCTAATGCACCAATGAATTTCCAGATTCAGCACACCCATACAAATTCATTTAAATAAAGGAAAAAATATTATCTCTGCATGATTTAAAGGAGTGCGTCAAATTCTCAAAACAAACAACAGTAGAACACACCCTAACACGCATAATCAGATGGCAGAGGTTAAATCTAACCATCTTGATGGACATCTCACTTATGATTTCTAGAAATTGACTGGGCAGATTGGGACTTGAAACAATCACTATTCCTGCTTGCATATGCTATTCACAAGACTACCAGATATACTCCTTCTCAGGTGCTCTTTTTATTGTGAACTTCTCTCCCTTGTGTCCTTCAGTTTGGTCATCCACTGGATTTTTGATTACTTCACACTACTCAAATTCACACCACCAGCATTTCTTGGTTTGATCACCAAAGAAATACCTTTGAGATCTCCAGGCATGTCTTAATGATAACCATCTCTGCTCAACTTGGTAACCATTAAAAAGGTGACAAAGTTTGCTTGTGTAACACGATTTGGCTTAAAGGACTTTCTCTAAAGCTGTAAACCAACTGAGACAGTCCATACACAGGCAAAGAAAGACAGAATGATGTTGGGGTTCATATAAGGAATCCCTTTCTTCAAAATCAAAGGTAATACATTATGACAGACTAGCTCATTATTGTAAAGTATAAAATTAGCAGACCATAGTCTCTTTATAAATAGCTTTAATTAAATATTTCCTATTTTTTTGTGTTTATATAAAAATTTTAATAGATTTTGTATGTTATGTTTTATATATTACCTTAAAATGTAATTTTTCTCTTTATATGTGGTTTCCTTTCAGGGCCAAGAATGTGCAGTCTTTAGGAGGGAGCAATGTTGCAAATTTGTTAAATGTATTTGTCCTAAAATATCTTAGATTTTAGACAAAAAGTTCACAATTTGATTATATTCTAAGTTAAAACAAAAAAATGTCCTTTCTAGTGATATGGCAACCTTTTGGCGAGATTCTTGGTAATCATTTGATGAAAAATAGAAATTTTTGGAAAATTCCATCACCAAAGCTCTAGGACCAATATTATGTGAGATAGTCAAGAACTTTCCAAAAAACTTAATGAAACTCTTATATTTTCATGCTAAGTCAGGAATAAATATCGTTACCTGGTATAGGATATATTGGTGAATACAAACAGTCTTGAATGCCAGTTTTGTGCACAAAAGCTGTTATCTATCTAAGGAATTAGAGAGTTTTGTATTTGGAAGCTGTTTCTTATCAAATTGAATTGGAAAACTGAATTGGAGTTGTGTAATTGTGACTTCTATTGCTAGAATTTCTTATATCTTGTAAAAATTGCTTTGAGTCTGTTAAATTTCTGTTGTGTTAAAGTCATTGGTTCTACTATTTATTTAAATTCTGTGAAACGGTACATTGCAGAGGGATAATACATAATTACATGTTACGGGGATTATATGATCTTCAA
Organism: Latrodectus geometricus; assembly: GCA_026290005.1. NCBI lineage: Eukaryota > Metazoa > Arthropoda > Arachnida > Araneae > Theridiidae > Latrodectus > Latrodectus geometricus. The sequence goes on from JAPDSC010062214.1 coordinate 36,853, forward strand.
CTAATACAGGAAAAGTTTGGTTATTGATGTGGCTAGCATGCTCTCTAGATTTCTCACTTACAGAAAATTTCTGGTTGATGGCTACTGATTGTGTGTCTCCTCACTGTATACCAGTCAATGTAGATGTTAGTAACTATGATATATGAAATGTAGCACTGTGTATAAGCTTCCCAGGCAGCTGTACCAGTATTTGCCATCCAATCTCTGTTTAACTTAGTGTCCACATATGTCAATATTGTTATTTCCAGAAGTACTTATTCTGGGTAGATTTCTGGGGATCTATACTTCGAAATTTCTTGAAAATTTAAAACTCAATAATTTGTTATTTCCAATATAATATATTTTTCTGATTAATATAATTTTGTAATTTGCATTTTTGATGTTATTATTTTAATGAAATATATGTGTGAATGTGCGCATACATGTATACAAATTTTCAATAAAAAATAATCAAGTAAATCCTTGTTCCTTGGCTTATCTTGAGTAATTTGAGTATTTCTTCTAGATATCCACTAAATCAAATCTTACCTAATTATTTTAAAAGGTTTAGATAATTCTTCTTTTAAAAGAAGTTGGAGTAGCTTCATGCAATCCATCATTATTTCATCATCTGATAACAATTCTAATGTAATAGCTCCTTCACCAGAAACCCATACACAAAGCATGTAAGGATGACTTGGAGTGTAGGCAAATCGGATAATACTTTTCACCCAGTGCTGTGTGATTACCTATATAATCATTATTACATATTTAATGATCAAAATATTAGTTAAGTTACTTATTCTAAAATTTTTACAAATAAATGCATTCAAATTTAAAAAAGCTATGATAAATTCTTATTTTAATCATTATCACATGAATTTTTCTTATTATGAAAAGTTCTCATATTATTTTCACTCAAAATTATTGCCATAAATTAGCAATGACAATGTCTAGTAAAATAAATCAGAAAATAATAAATGATTTGAGTCTAAATTCAAGTTTCCTTCATTAAAAAACAATTAAAACTACTTACAGAAATTTCGGCAATTTTGACCAATCTAATATATATTTAACACAAAACAGAACACAAAAAGAAGCACAGTATATCAATGACAATACAATTTTAAGGATATTTTACATAAAACATCTGAAGAATCTGATACTATTAAAACAAATATCTAATATCTAGAATTTTACTAATGATATATAATAATCATATAATTGCAAAAAACATTATAATATGTAAGTATATGTGCTTGTAAAATTGAAAAGCTATTACACAAGACCCACTTTCTGATAAAAATTGAGGCAACTTACTTATTTGCTACAGTTAAAAAAAAGTTACATTTAATATCTTTATAACATTAATATGCTAAAACTCAAAATATTTATTTAATAAATATGCTACATAGAAATCTTTTTTTAAACTATATCATTGTAATAAATCATGAAAACATTTAAGCAAAATAAATAGCAATAAAAAAGAACAAAATTTTCTGCTCTTCATGGTCAAGTACAGAAAAATTTGAGGATGACATGATCCGTATACACCACATGTTAAGTGAAAATTATAGTGCCAATGTTACCAGGAAATAGATGATGCATTTCTAATTTCTGCTGGCACAACTGACAAATGGATAGTTTTAAATATTTTTTATAGACATGTGAATACAGTTTTTATCTTTAAAATGACCTATTAAGAAATGTGATAAATTTGTATAATTAACTACAAACTAACTGGTATACAACATCCCAAATCAAAATCATAATTTGTGGCAAATTTGTTACTCAAGAATGGCTTAAACAGTTTTCTAGCATGCTTAAATCTATAACCTCTTGCAAATGAGAAAAAAAATTCTAATTATTTTCATAACTTACACAATCACTTAGTATGAAAACCTGTACTACAAATTGTTAACATTACATCTAAATATTTTTTTTTTTTTAATAATTTTAAGGTCAATGTTATAAAATCACCATAAATTAAAAACAAAAATTATACTAATATTTAAAGCAAAGAAGTGTGTAAAGTATGTTGAATTTTCAATGTAAAATCATTCGCTTTCTAAACATAATTTGCAATGTTGATAATCCTTAGGAAAACCGATAAAGAATAAACTTTCTGAAAATGAGTTCATGAATATTGGTGGTTGGATTTTATATTGCTTCAATATTCACAATGCAGTTTTTATTCAGAACAAATTTAAGTTTTATAGAAAAGAAAAAGTTAAATTGTCTGAAGAGAACAGCAAATAGTTACTCACTTGTATGGACAGTAACTTAAATTTTTAGTGAAAATTTCAAACTGTAATAACATAATACAAATAGAATTTTATTAAACATCAATTATAAGGCTATGGATATTACATACAAAGTTATAAAAATATAACTTTTGACTAATGATACTGGGTTCTGATAGATTAAACTATTTAATTTGATGCATTTAAATTATTAGCAAACTACTGTATGACAAACATTTGTGACAATAAAAAATAATTTGTGGTTCCTCTTGATACTCTATTAAATGTAATTATGAATAAAAACTGAAACAATTACAAATTAATTATAAAATTAATAAAAACAACACATTGTGTTACAATACAGTCAGTTCCAAACCAAAGTACTTTCTGTTGAAACTTTTCTTGATTAGGCAATAAAGTTATTTAAAAATATTTTTAGATTCAGAATACTCTTCGAAAATATCTATTATTCTGAATGCATTCATTTGAAATGGGAAATTGAATGAATAAAATAAAATTGTGATGCAATACAGTCAGTTAAAACCTATTTGAAGAAACTTAATTACTTCTTCAAATAGAATTTAATGAGATTATATAATAAACTAACTAAAATTTATGCAACACATTTTATGCCTTCAATTTGCTATTAATACTATATTAGGTTTTTTATTTTACATCAAATTTTAAAAAATAAAAGAATTATTTTTAACTAAATCCCAAGATATATTCATATAAAAAAGCATTGTTTGATCTATCCACATGAATTACATTATAATGTTGCTATAGATGGCCAACCTGCGCCACACATATTACACAGTGGTAAGGAAGAATATTAACAGTAGAGTATGATGAACTAACAGAAAAATATCACACATTTAGAAACTTCATTTAAATGGATAGAAACTAAAGAACATATTTCAACTATTTATACATACTTGTACCAACAAGCAATTTTTCAATTTAATTGATTTGGTTGTCAGGTATTGATGAAGGTTTGGATAAACATGTTTGTAAACAAATGTTTTCCATTATGAACATAATAAAAACTCAATATTGTCCAAAATTATCTGATAAGTATAATTAAACCCCCCCAATTTTGTTAGCATCTTCTGGAACTAATCAATAAATAAATGACTTGATATAAAATCGCAAATTCAAAAGTTACGCAAATTAATATGCAGGGAACCCTCGACTTTTGCACATAATTGGTTCCTGAAAATATGTGCGAATGTTGAATGTTCGAAAGTAGAGTGGTGTATAAAAATATGCTCCAAAAAACTTGTTTTAAAGCATATATTTAACAATATCTATACATAATGAAGTTAAAGAGTAATGTTAAGAGCTTTCAGGTGTTTCCGTTATAAATTCTTCAAGAGTTAGTTAAATACCACCTTTTTTTTTCTTTTCTTGATAATGATTTCTATAGCATGCTCTGACTTTCTCCATTGCCCTACATATTTGAGATAAACGTTCTCCATTGGGATAGCATTCTTGCATGATGGTCAAATATTTATCACGATACATGAAGGCTATTTTTAACTGTCAAAACCTTGCGTTTTAATAGCTTTTCTTTCTCTCTTTCATTGTGTATTTTACTGTTACTTAATTGTTGTTCAATTAATTAGTCATTTGGCAGCAGTGCTGAGTGAGATACAATCAACTCATTAACATCTTCTTTGTGGATGTCCATGTTTAGTTCATTCATTAGCTAACTATTTCCTCTGTGAGAGTTTTCGATATTTCTTGAAAATTTATAAAATCACTCATCATTTCTGGGCATTCATTGCCAACTCTTTTATTTCAGCCCAAGAATATCTAATATTATTTATTTTGTACCATATATTATAATTCTTCCAAAAATCTCTTAATGTTGGCCCATCTTGCCTGTCAGTTGCTTTGATGATCTTAGTCATTACTGTTCTCATATAATATCCTTTAAACGTGGCTATCACCATTTGGTCCATGGACTGTATGAGGCAAGTAGTATTGGAAGAAAGAAATACAACACTGATTTCCGGGTATAAATTCTGCAGAGATTTTTGGTGTCCTGGAGCATTGTCCAAGATCAATAATACTTTAAATTGTAAATTATTATTTCAACAATATTGTTTTTAACTGTCGGCATAAAATGATGAGTGAACCAATTTTTCAAGATTAGCACAGTAACCCAGGCATTTTTAATTACTTTCCACAAATGACCAGAAACAATTCTTTATATTTCCCTTTCAATGCTGCTTGATAAACTAACAATGGCTTTAATTTTAAATCACTAGGTAAGTTTCTACTGAGAAGTTATGTCAATCAGTTTTCAAAAGGCTTATGTCCAGGGCCAACTGATTCTTCCTTCAATAAAAGTGTATGATTGGACATTTTTTTTGCAAAAGAAACCAGTTTCATCAACACTGAATATTTGACTAGGAGAACATTCTCCATCTTCAATAATTTTGGATAGTGAGGAAATAAAATTTCGCAGGATCTTTAACTGCATTGACCAGTTCTCCAGTGAATTTAATATTATGCAAAGAATATCTCATTTTATATTTGTCAAACCACACATTGCTTGCTTGAAATACTGTGTTAGAATCTTCATTTAATCTAGTCTTCCAATCTTCATAGAAACTAAGAACCTTAGCTTGAATAATTGAAATACTCAGAGGGACATTATTTTGATGGTGATCATCAATCCATGATGACTAAGATCTTTCCATGTCATCCATCACTATGCCCAGTCTTTTAGACATGTCGTAATGCAATACTAAAACTGTTTTGACTTCTTGATCCAACCACAGAGAATAGTTAGTGTTACTTTTTTTTTCACTTACATTGCATAGCACTGAAAACTCACTTCTACTTATTTTGTTCTCCACTTCAGTTTCTGAGACATTAGTGTCAAAAACACCCGAATTCTCGCCTTTAGTGTTTTGAGCTAAGATTTCAAGGTTGCATAACAGAGACATAATTCTTTCTGTGAGCTCTGCTTCAGATGCTTGAAAAAATATACTTAAAATGTTCAATGCAGTAATAAGATCGCCAAGACAAAACGCATTATTCATATTTTTTAATTTTTGATATTCATGACTTTGAATATCAAAGTCAAAACTATAAAACTTCTAATTCGTTCACAATTTAATTTACTCCAACATGATCAAACATTAATTTATGCAAAATTTTGATTTTGTCTGCTTTAAAATTTTTCAATGCAACGCTTAGATCCTTTTGGTCCCAAAAAAGTTGAATTTCTTAAAATGTTCAAAATAGCAAATTGTGCTAAGTATTATAGCGGTGGCTCTCCACCGGTATAAACAGTATACCGGTGGAGAGCCACCGATATACTGTTTAATAATTACTTAACATTAAATTTGTAAGTTATTCATTTTTATTTTACACAAAATCTAATTGACTGAATCTTTAAAAATGCTTATAAACAATAAAAATTATATTTGATCTTTCATTATATTATACTTTAAAATTGCTACTTACACTCCTAATAATGAATAAAAATAATGGATTTCTAAAAATTATACAAAGAAATTCCTTAGCTTTCTAAAAGATATTTCCCTTACATTTATTGAGAAGATAGGATGTTATGTCCCATTTACTTTGTAAGGCATCTATTCTCATTTAAAATTACTAATTCAAATATTTGTGAAAGTTTAAATCAGAAGAAAAAATTTCAAAATAATATTTGCAACAATCTTGGCTTTTACAATTGTAAATTATCTACTCAGGAATAAAATTTTCCAAACAAAAATTGTAAATAAATCAGTTCATAGATTTGGAAACATTGTTTTTTTCAGAAATTTCAGTACTCATCTATAGGCAAATTCTAGAAGTGAAAAATCTAGTTAATTTTAATGCAATTCATTAATTTTTAGTTTGTATCTAAAATACCATAGTCAAATCAAAGTGTTGAAAGAAAGGATATTTCACAAAAATCAAAAAGAAATTGAAATAGGCAATTTTTTTTAAACAAATAACCATAAAACTGGAAACAGTCTATTTAAAGTTTTTACTCGAAGTGTTTTTTACAATAAACAATGAACAGAAAAAGGTAGCATTCCACCAATATTAAATTTCTTCACCCATAGTACTATTTATTTGTACATATTACTTTGCTCCAGAAATAGATATTAAATTTAAAATGGAAACAACTGCAGAATTAAATATGTTTTAGTCGGAAATAATAAATATTATAACAAAATGCATTCACATTTGTATTAATCATTAATTAAAGATTAAACAGCAAGTAGCTTAACAGTTGTTGCAAGGCAACTGAACCTCCAGTACACCATTCTTTCCCATAAGACTTTTCATAAATTGTAAGCCATATTCGAATGATGAAAAAGAATAATTCAGGAAAACTCAGAATTAAATATTTTGAAATATTTAATAGTTACTAGAGCTGGTTTCAAACATAGAACTTTCCCTCTAATAAACTTAGTTTCATGCCCCAGTGAGCAATCCAGTGCAAATAAAAATTTCTAATATTTCATCTGAAAGATATATAACAATTTCTTCTCTATAAAATGACTGTTATATGTACAATAATTAAATTATTTATAACACCAATATAATAAAAATGACAAAATTTGCAACATAATTTTTTGTAATAGCTATAAATTATATGTATTTTATTTTCGATTGTCCTTTTTATACTTTTAAAATATAAAAACCTTTATATTTTTAAAAAAGTTCAACAATAACCATTCAGATGACAGGAGGGAGGATCTTCTGCTATAGGTGTCAAGTTGGTCAAACAATTATACAAAGCAGATGCTTGAATTAAATAACATTAAATTTAAATCTTATTTTTCCAGAATTTTATTTTAAAAACAATAATTTAAATTTAAGAATTCAGCATTGTTACTTTAAAATAAAAGTTTAATACTGAAAAATTTATTTTTTAAATATTTGAAAGACACAAATCATTCAATGAAGGAAAGTGATACTCTTGCTTTTACAATTAATAATTCAACTTCATGAACTTTTGCAAATGAAATTGAACATTTTGCTTTTTTTCTTTGAACAATCACATCTTTTTAAACTAATATAAAGAAAAAAGAATTTTAAAATTTATTTAAATCTTAAGAAATATTATTAGAAAAAAAAGATAAAATCCATTAAAATACATAATTTTTATAGTTAAAAATTTTGTATTTTAATGAATTCTGTAGATTCTTCTTAAAACTTAAAATTGCAATGAAATTTAAAGCAGAAAAAATTATTTATTCGATATTATATCTCTGATTTTAATTTACAAAAACACACGATTGTTATTACATCCATATGCTGTAATTTTGTCTTAATATATTTAAGAGCACATGATCATAACTACAATCCTGTGTTTCTACATAAAAATTTTTATATAAATAATTGCAAAAAAAATACAAATATTAAAAAGTCTAAATTTCTTACTTCACAATGATACTTCAAAAATTCAGTAGTAAAATGCTCATCAAATTCTTTTTTCCAAAATACATTTAACACAGTATTTTTCTCCCAAAATGGTACTTCAAAGTATAAAAAAATTTTATTCACAACATCAAATCCTATGCAATTTATTGCTTTCTGTTTTTTACCACTTAGACATGGATAAAAAAGTGTCGGACTATACTTTTTCAAATATCCTAAAGGAAATGTGGCAATAACATGATCAGCTAAATATATTTTTTTGTTATCACAAAAAACTTTTATAGATTTAAAATCTTTTGATTCATTTAAAGAAGTGGATTCAATAATTTTACTAAGAGAATTTTCAGACATGTTATCTGAGAATTCAGACCAATCAATTTTTGTAACACAATGATTTTTTAAAATCCAATCATGAGGAATATTTTTCAAAAATAAATTTAATATGCTAGTATACCCATATTTCAGCTCTACTGCTGGGCAACCTTTACAGTCTTTATAAGTTCTTAAAAGACTGCTTGATAATAAAGACAAACTACGACATCCATTCATTTCACATTGAAACTTGCAAAACCAATCAAAAGTCACTTGTAAGGAATCTTTCAGTGAATCATCACACATATCATGCATAAAAGATTGAAACTCTTTTTCAAGGTAAGAAAGAACAGGTGTATCAACACAGTTACTATCAGAAATATTATCAAGTTTTTCTTTAAGATAATTCGTCAATAAATATTGCATGCCTCTTTCTTTTTTCACAGCATTTTTAAAACTCCAAATCATATCAACATAATCAACCGCAGCTTTATCTACTAAGTCATTAGCACTACCAATTTCATAAATAATATTATTTTCTTCTCCGTGTATCCACTGGGCGCCTATTTCTATGAAGTGAGGACCTGAAACAAAATTTAATACATAAGTACAACTAAATTTCATGTATAAAAATATATTTTTAATGTAAAAATTTTAAATAAATTAGTAAACATGAACTGCAATAGAAAATATTTTTCTTAGTTTTGTGAAAAATAAGTTTTATGTTACTAATTAATGTAACTAATGAACTTTTACATTATTTAGTGATAACATAAAAGTACATTGATTTCAAAATTGAAATTAATGTATTTGTTATAAAAAATGCTTTATTTACTAGAGGAAGAATAATACAAGTAATATATTTTAACCACATGTATATATTTTCTGCTCTAGTTATAATTATATATAATATTTATATGAAAAAGAAATTTTATCACAACTTACATAACAAATAAAGATACATAAAAAAAATTGGTTTTAAGATTTTCTTAGCATTTTTATAAAGTTTTGAATACATATTTGAATAAAATAACAAACAACTGAATTTAAAATAATAATAACTATAATTCAGTGTCCCAACATTAGTTATGTTAAAAATATAGCATATTTACAGCTAATTTACAAGCAAAATTGCTTACTAAGCAGAAAATAAAGCTACAAATTTAATTAGAGGTCCATAAAAAAACATATAAAATTTAAAATAAATGTTACAGTAAAAATGTTTGACTAAAATCCTATCCCAAACTTTTAGTAATAATTTTAGTTTTTAAGCCACTTTCAATTTTAAAAATAAAGAAAAAATAAGCTTTTATGTCTGTACATTGTCACCGCCATTTGGCATAAAATAAAATATTAAAATTTCCTAACATTATATCCCTAATATTAAAATTTTCAAAAAAAGATTTAATATATTTTGTTTTATGCCAAATATCTAAAATATTTATGAATTTTATTATATTACAGATTCATTAATTAAATATGAGAATCAGAATATTATTTAAAAGTTTATATCCCATCAAATTCTTTCTGAAATATCTCTATTCATATAATTTTTATTGAATTCATGAGTAACATCCACTTTAAATCTCAATGAAGGAAAATCTGTTTTACAACAAATTTCAAAAGTTTGATCATTCAATATTGTAACAAAAAAAAAAATTCAAATAGCAGAAATTTTCATAGAATAGCCAAAATAATTTAACTATGTAATGTCAAAAGAAGGATAATATATTTTGCTTCTTTTATAAATACACTGGCCAATACTGCAAATTCAGAAACATGAAAATATGTTACTTTCCACCGAATATCACAGCTAAATTTCAGACTCAAGAAGTAGGTATAATAAAGTGTAAATTTTAATATAGGTGAAAATACCAGAAGTGTTCTCCCTAATTTCTAAACAAGACAAGGTTTTAATGTGCAAGTCAAAACTCATTAAGAATTCTTATGTTTAACATTCTAGCAAGTCAAGCTTCATTTATAAACTGTTAAAAATACACAATATATATAAAAAAAAAAAAATCTAAGTTCTTGCTTGGAAAATTTACTACTACTATATCATCATGAAAAGTGACATTTTTTTACAGGAATATCTCTTTTGATGTTATAGCAGCTGAAAACTAAAACTGGAATACAAGAAACAAATAGAGAAATCACAAAAATAATGGAGTTTGCTTCTGATCATTGCATAGATGAGAATGTGGTAAATAGAACATTTGTTGTACCTTCTACAGAAAGCCTTTAAGTAATTTTTCTTCCTTTGAGAAACATAACATTGACCATTTTATATGTAGATTTACTTGAAGACTAATGAAAATATATTGGAAATGGTAGAAGTGTTCAAATAAAGAAATTTTTGTAGGATTTGAAATTTTTACATTGAAAACTACAAGTAAATCAATTTGTTAAATCATACATATTACCAATTTAAATCATATACATACATTTTATTAATTTTATTTCAACTATATATTTATTTTACTCTCATTAATTGCTTTTTGCAGATCTCAGTCTGCTCACTTTGTAGTATAGTGGAGTTTTTGAAACATTATCTTGAAAAATACAATTCAATTAATGGAAAATCCAAGACTGAAAGATACTGATTTGTAAGGCTGCATCTGGGTCATTCATTTATATATTTTGTTACACATTACGTGCTTGTACTTTTCTTTTATGTATGTCATGCACCTTTGTTTCCATTGATATAGAAAATTTTACTATGATTTTTCAGTTTTACCTTTATTAATGAAAATATAATTTTATTCCTTAATAAACATGCAACATAAATACACATTGAACACAAAAAATCTTTTTCACATCCATTTATTTTATGATACATCAATTATATCATTAAATTCATAAAAATATCAACAAACACTCTCTTCTGAACCCCTAAATTCCATTGATATAAAAACTTATAGCTACCAAGTAATTATTCATAAAAGAAAAAAACTTAGATAAGATTTTGTTGTGCAATCAATACTCATACAAAGCTTGCAAACTTAATGTTGAAACCTTGTTAAACTGTAGATTATAAACTCTGCAATATAATGTTTCTTTAAAAGGGAAAATATATCAAAACACTAAATTTATCATAAATATTTAAATTTCAGTCTTTGGTCATATTTAATTTTTTGTATTCTTTATAACAATAAAACTGTCGAGTGTAGTTTTATATATGTTATGGTGAAACACCGAAATCTGATGAATACTAACATCTACATAATCATTTAGTGTATGTCAGAAAAATTTGCTAAATACCCTTATTTCTGACTTATGCTGGTAAATGTTGATATTTACCATGCACTAATGGTGAATGTTGAACATGTCCGAGATTTATATTTTCTTCTCCGTAATTCAGTCGTGATAAATTTTTCGCCTCTCTTTCTAGGAGGAATGGCTAAGAACTTAAAACACACAGTACAGTCAAAATGAGAAAGGAGAATAATAGAAGTTAAAAACTTAATTATACAGTACATTCAAAATGAGAAAGGAAAATAATCGAAGTTTAAAAAAAATTTACTTAATTATACAGTACATTTTAAATTAGAAAATAGTAATAAAAACGTACTAAATTATGTGATTCAAATCTTATTTATTGCAACAATTTAAACTATTATGACATTTTGAATTGCACAAGAGACCCTTACTTTTACAACTGCATTTATTTGTGGAACACTTCCTTTTGTAATGACAGCATGCATAGCTTTGCCCACCACTTCTCAAATTAGCTACAGCTGCTTCTCTTATCGAAATTTCTTGAAAATAAGTCTCAGATATGAAAAGTAACTTTTCTTTACAATTTATGAACTGATTACATGTGTAAAGCTGCTTGAGGGTACCATTTTCATTCGCAAGTTTATAGATGTTGGAGTTTTCTTTTCTAACACACACACACAACAACCCCTAACATAATACGGTTATCTGTATGACCACAGTCAACATCAAGGACTTGTATTCATACAGTATCACTAATTTGAGCAGAAGGAAATTATTTTTATGAAGTTTGTAACATTTTTGTTGCTTACAGTAGAAGATTCTCTTTTGCAGCCGCTTTTTTTATAGAAACTAACTAGTGTTTTTTAGTCAAAAGAATTCGCAATTTCTTCAGGTTGTTCTCCAGTTTTGATATTTGCAATTTGTTTGCTAGGCAAAACAGACAATGCTATGCCTTTTTTTGTTTTAATGCCAAATATTGCTTAATAAGGACTTAGGCGTATTCCTTCATGGTATTTAGTGTTTTTGACAAATTGAACAAAAAGTAAGCCTTCTGACCATTTATTTGTATTGTTATAGTTTATCCATGCAGATAGCATATTCTGTATCTCCTAATTGACTCTTTCAACCAAGCCTTGTGTTTGACTGTGACAAGGCTTTCCATGAACTATCTTAACACTTTTCCATAACGCGCATATTTCAGATATGACTTGATTACTGAATTATATACCATTATCTGATTGCAATATTGTTGGAGCACCAAATGTTAAAAATTTTTGAAGCATGTAATAAGCTACTTCTTCCACCCTCTTCTTCTTCTTCTCTTGAGCTTGTCAGATATGTGGCACCTCTGCATTGTTGCATTTTGTACCATGCTCCAAGCCCAATTTTTTCCTAGTTCCATTGTCTTGAGTCACCTACTTTGTTTATAAAGTCTGATAGGCCCTCAATGGAGTTTGGGTGTAACTCTTTAGGATATGGATTACCTAGAGTAGTGAATCTTGTAAGGGCAAGAGCATCAGACTCGTTTAGGATATGATGAGCTGATTCTACCCCTGCATGGCATTTCCTACAAATTGGTTCCTGTTTAAAAAGCCCCATTGTATGAAGGTGTTTCCTGAAATTATAGTGCCCAGTAATGAAGCCTACAATTGCTTGAGTCTTCAATCTTGGGAGTCTAAGAATTTCAGATGCAATTTTCTCAGATGAGTTGAAAATCATGCTTTTTGCAAGTTTCTGTCCAGGAGAGTCACGCCAAACTTTCTTCATCTCCTGTTTTTCCCATTTTTGAATGGCCTTCCTTGTAGTCTTCATGTTGATCCCACAAAAGCGTTCCATTCTTATTGGATTGAAAGAGGATCCCTGTTTTGCAAGTTCATCAGCTCTTTCATTACCTTCTATTCCTATATGCCCTGGCACCCAAATAAGAATAATTTTATTCTCATTTGCCAGTTCCTTAAGGAGATTTTTACATTCCATTACAATTTTTTATTTGACTTGGAATGAGTAAAGAGCCATCAATGCAGCTTGACTGTCGCTGAAAATAAGAATACGCTCACCTTGGTAGCCCTTCTTTAAATTTATCTGCAGACAGTTGGTAATAGCAAGAACCTCCGCCTGAAAGACAGTGGCATGTTTCCCAAGCCCTTTATAAAGACTGAATCTTGGTGCCACGCCACAGACCCCCAGTCCTGAGAGGTTGCCTTTTTTTATCCATCAGTAAACCAGATAAGATCATTGCTTTTTATTTCAATCGAGCTGTTTTTCCATTCTTGCCTGGTAGGAAAAACTACCTCAAATGGTCTTTCAAACATGTATGTTCTTTCCATGCTGTCTGAAGGCATTTGGAGAGTTGGGTGGTCGATTTTTTTGGTAATAGTAGTATGACCTCCAGAAGAGGTCGTATCACACCACTGATTTTTCAATTTCATTCTATATGCAGTTATTCTGGCAACGCTGCATATGAAGATATTTAGTAGAGTCAGGTCCAGAATTGCCTCTAGTGCTCTGGTAGGTGCTGTGGACATTGCACCTGTGATACACAAGCAGGCCCTTCTTTGCAGACTTCCTAGATTGTCCTTCACAGTTTTCTGTTCCACCTTACAACACCATATCACAGATGCATATGTAAAAGTAGGCCTGACAATTGCTGTGTACATCCAAAACATTTTTGGCTGTAGACCCCAGTTTTTACCAAGCATGCGTCTGCATGTCATTATGCATTTTTTTGCTTGATTGATTTTGTAGTCAACATGTTTCTTCCAGGTGAGTTTTTGGTCTAGAATTAAGCCCAGAAATTTCACCTCAGAAGCAACGTTGATTTCAACCTCAAAAAGTTTTGGGATAAAGAATCCTTCCCTTTTTATTTTTCTTGTGAATGGTATAAGGTTGGTCTTCTGTAAATTTATATCCAGATTCCTTTCCTAACACCATTTGCCTACATAACTAAGAGCATTTTGCATTAGTTGACAAGTTATGTTTAAGTCTTTACTAAGGATGAGTATGACAATATCATCAGCATACCCCTGGGTATAGTAACCTATAGAATTTAGATGTTTTAATAGGCTATTTACAACAAGATTCAAAAGCAATGGTGATAATACACCTCCTTGTGAACAGCCTCTGGTTGTCTTCTTTTCAAATGTCTCATTGAAGATTTTCATTTGTATAGTTCTATCTAAAAGCAGGGTCCTAGTCCATGAGCAAATTGCATGTTCAATCCCTGTATCCCTTAAGGCATTAAGGATGGATAGATGAGAGGTGTTATCAAATGCACCTTGGATATCTTTCTCTCCAGGGTGTCCTCAATCTTAGATACAAGCTTGTGTAACGCTGTCTCTGTAGATTTGCCAGGTTGGTAGGCAAACTGTAGATTATGCAAGGGACTATTACTACCCAGGTAATCTCTGATGTGCCTATCAATGATTTTCTACCTAATTTTGAGAAAGAATGAAGATAAGCTTATTGGCCTAAAAGACTTTGCCTGGTCATAGTTTTTTCCAGGTTTAGGAATGAAAACAATCCTAGTCTTTTGCCATAGCTTTGGAATACATCCCAGTGCTAAGCTAGCTCTGTATATTCTAGTTAGCACAGGGATAATAAGAACCCCTGCCTTCTGGATCATTACAGGCATGATTCCGTCAGGTCCAGGACTCTTGAGAGGTTTGAAGGTGGAAATAGCTCACCTCACTTTATCATGATTGATAATGCTCTTAGCATAGGTCCATTGATTTCTTTGAATTCTTTTTACAGAACCAATGAAATGCTGCCCTTTGTTGCTATCAATATCAATGGCTCCAGGAAAGTGAGTTTTGGCCATAACTTCCATTATTTCTTTTCTGGTACTAGCAAATTTGCCATCCTCATCCTTTAAGGTTCCAACCATTATAGGTTCATCCCTTCTAAGGATTCTTTGGAGTCTAGCTCCTTCAGAGATTGAATTCACCTCTTCACAGAACTTTCTCCAGGATTCTTTATTGCTTTTCCTAACATTTTTGTTATAGTTAGTGAGTGCTCTCTTGTAGTTGTCCCATTCACCATGTTTCTTTGCTTTGTTAAAAAGTTTTCTAACATTTGCCCTTTCAGTTTCCAAAGAGTTATTCCACCAAGGACACTGTGGCTTTGATCTTTCGGTATGCATTGGGCAATTTTTATTGTATGAGCCTAGAATTTCATTCTGCAGAGTTTCTGCTGTGACTTCTAGATCATAATTGTCTCTAATATAATTTCTCCTCAGTTAAGTTAGCCCCATGATATCCTTTTGGAAATTCTTCCTATTGGTCCTCATGGGGTCCCTGAAGCGGAGGTCAATATTTATACTAGAGTTTATTTCGAAGAGGATTTTTGATGGTCTGAGCCTGATGGTCTCCCATCAGCTTTCCATTTCGTGATATTTTTACTAATAGCCGGTGTTGCTAAAGTAATGTCGATTACTTCAGATCGATTAGAAGTTATAAAAGTTGGATCGTTGCCTTTGTTTAAAATATCCAAACCATAGTTAAGAATAAATTCCAAAAGACATTCTCCTCTTTTGTTCGTGTCTGTGCTGCCCCAGAC
Source organism: Latrodectus geometricus (assembly GCA_026290005.1). Taxonomy (NCBI): domain Eukaryota; kingdom Metazoa; phylum Arthropoda; class Arachnida; order Araneae; family Theridiidae; genus Latrodectus; species Latrodectus geometricus. The sequence goes on from JAPDSC010062214.1 coordinate 52,572, forward strand.
GATATGAGAGTTGCAGTCTAGCCAAAGGACTGCCTGCAATTTGTGTTCTGCACAAAACTGCAAGAGTTTGTGTAGCGTTGGATCAGGTGGAGCCTTCTATTCATAGGGTAAGTAGACAGAGCCAAAAACAATTTCTCTATCTTTTCCCTCTATGTTGAGTCTGACTTTCACTGCTGTTAGGTCGCTATGAATAAACTAGGTTAGAGGTAAAACCTCAATATCTTTATCTAGGCTCTAGCTTCACTGTTAAGATCATAAATGAGCTTACCTTTTGTTCCTTTAAGGCCACTGACTCTACCCCTAACCAGCCAGGGTTCTTGAATCAGGGCCAGGTGAAAATCCTCACTAAGAAAATTCTTAGTGAGGTTTGTGGTGCCACTTCTACTGTGGTGGATGTTGGCTTGAAGAACCTTCACCCCCATCAGTTTTTGAAGGTTTGTCAAGGACTTTGGCTTGAACTTGGTGAAGTCCAATATAAAATTTATATCCCCTTCTCCCAAGTGTAGCCGCATCCATTTCAGGCACGCTAAGGACGATGGTCTGTCCTGATGGTTCATTCTTCCGATGTAATATATTCCAGTCGGTAGAGGTAAGCCCACTATTTCTGCCTCGATTTTCCTCAAGAGCTCTTTGGGCTCCAGTTTGCTGCAGACTTTTGGCAGTTTAGCAATGATTTTAGTGGTTCTGACAAGTTTCCTTACCTCACCCACCAAAAGAGTTTGCTCCTGCCAGGGGTTTATTTCATTGTCCAGCCACTTAGAGCTCTCCAGATCTAAACAATTGATGATAAGTGCCCCATTATCTAGTCTGCAAGAAAGAAAAGTAGGAACGAAGCCCTTATCATTTCTTGTGATTTTGTTGGTTATCAACAACTCCAGGTCTGAAGCCTGTTCATCTGATAACCGCTTTGAAGGATGTCCCTCAAGAATCACCGCCATTTTGACCGCCATCAAAGTCTCCTTATAGGTAGTACCTTCAGGTCCTTTTTTGGCAGTCTTAGGGGCAGTGTCTTGTACCATCCTTGGAGATGATCTTTTCTCGCCTTGTTGTTTTTGCTTGGGTTTTTCTACCCAAGTGCCCTCAGCGATATTTTTCTCTTTAATGAGTTTCTTTCTTTGTGCTCCAGAAAGTCTCTTTTTGAGTTTAATTCCCTCCATGGATGTAGTCATGCTACTAATGGCTTCCTGCCCCTCTTGGGATGTTGATGGTGTGGAGGTCATTTCTACCTCTTTTGAAGAAGGGTCCATTTCTTCCCCTTCAGTTGGTTTTCCCTTAGTATCCATTTCTTCAACAGAATGGCCTACTTCGGGTTTTTTTACCTGCAGAAGCAGTAATATGAGTTAAGTTTTTGTCTTCTTCAGTCATAAATCAACTCAAAAGAAAAGCTCAGGAACAGAAAAGGTCCACCCAGTATTGCCTGAGATGCTGGGTAAGGCAAAATACTCTAGAGGTTCGCCAGTCGCACTAGAGGCTCCATTAAGACACTATAACCGCAGTGCCATTCACCCAAGGCACGGATCGCATAACGCCTGGGTTACGGGAGTTAGTTCGCGACCTCCTATTTGTTATTCAGAGATTATCTTGTCATTACTACAGGATGTTCGGCTATCCACCACCTGCCAACGCGCCTGGTAGCCGCTCAAGCCGCAGGAGCCACCCTCTTAGTTTTCAAAGGTCGTAGATGGACAAATTTAGTTAAATGATCTTGATACACCATTGTGAACTTATATTCACCATCTCTGTTTGACTGCAGATTTCATCAGGTCAGATCAACCCGACATCTTGATTTTAACTAAGAACTGATCATTGGTTTCATAACAATACCTTTCTGAGGTGCACTGTGTTTCATTTGACATTATTTGAATAAATTTAAATACAAAATTACAACCTCATATGTAATATTTTCATATTTATTTTGCAACTCTTTAAGCACACTTGTTCCTCCTCCGTGACCTATTCTGGTGTGAGTTTAATATAGAGTATTCTAAACAATTGCTCACTGGTAACATAATGCTGTATATTTGTTTCTCCTGGTTTTAATGGTACAATTACTTTTATTTCATCATTAATTTTTAAAAAGTCAAAACATTTTAATCCTCTTTAATCCAAAGGTGTGTTGCACTTAGTTTTAGCAGAAACCACTTCAGAAAGTACTTTTCTTGAGAAAAATGAAAACTATTATCTTCTTGTTTAAGTACAATTAATGCATTTAACTTTTCAAGAAAAATATCTCAATTCACTGCAGTATCCAGTCTGTATAAATAAGAGTATCGGAAAAAATTAAGAAAATATTGCTCTCATCATCAAACCTTGCACAAGACTCACAAAGCTGACTGACACCAAGCAGAACAAAGAATTTGGCTGAAAACAGCCAGATGTCACTTTGTTGGCTTCTTTCTTTTCGACCTACACCAGAGCAAATTTGAGCTTATCGAAATACACTGGTGAGGGTCTGAAAGTACAAGAATTTAATGAAATATTTCGGACATACACCAGTCTTTTACAGTAACATAAATATTACTTAGCTTTATTAGTTTTTAAATAAATAATCATTTATTTTTACACTTGACAATGCTAGAATTTTTAATTCTAAAATTTAATGTTGTTACAATTTTAACAAAGTGTTCTTTTAACTTCTTTTTTACTACAATTTAAGTAAAAAAAAAGTATCTGATTACATAAAAACAAATTTGGTTTAATATTTACAATATCAAATAAAATTATTTATAGTAATTAAAGAAAACAAGAATTATTAAAATTTGTTGATCTTGATAGCAAGCTAAATGGAAATGGAATACAACACAAATAGTGAGATCCCAGGACTGTCTGTCGAAAATAGAATCAATGGGTTCTGGCAGATTATACAAAATGCCAAATTGGATCTCAATGGCCAACTATCACTAATAGCTAAAAAATGTATTTATTTTTAAAAGGTATTTTATGACCTATTAAAATTTAAGCCTTGAATAGTTGGCCAATGTTACAAATTGAGTTTGACATGTTTGAAGTACATTGATTTTTGATATTGGGAAATAATGGCACAGCTTGATTTTTTACTTTTAAGTAAATAATTTAAGAATTTGTCCACATTATTTTACAATAAAAATTATATATTTGATTAAAGCATAGATATTTCTCTTGATTAAAAAAATATAGTCAATATTTTTTCATTGACCTTAATTTAAAGGCTTATAAATTCCATTAATACAAAAATTTATTTTTCTAATCGCTTCTATATTTTAATATGGTTCAAGCAACACAAATCATTATTATGATTATGGATTATTTGATCAAATATTCTATTTGTAATGGGTCTCCACTCTTAGGGAAAACTTTGCTGCCATTTTGGTTTCATTTTTCTCATAGAAAATACCAAAATTTTCTTTTCAGTTGATATAATGTGATTATTTACATAATTTTTACTTAGGGTAAATTTCTTATAAGTATTATTCTCTTGAATCAGTAAAAATTTGTTTCACTGGTGAGAAATTTAGAATGGTTGAAATTGAGAAATGATTAATTAAATTGATTTGTTATAAGGCTAATCTAATTTATGTGAAAATAATACTATCTAAAATGATTTTAATTGATTCACGAGTCGAAATGAATTGAAAATATATATGAATAAGACTGATCCTTCACATTCAAAAAGATATGTGGAATATTCCTCATTTAAAAGGTGAAAAAAGAAGTTTTATTTTGAACTTTAGCTTTATTTTAAAATTTGTAGCTTTATTTTGAATCAAAGAAAATTAAATAATTAAATGGCATATTCAGTTACCAATATGAAGTCAAAATAAGTTATTTGCACAAAAATATTTATGTCACCTATTTTTGGATGAGTAATAAGTAAATCTCTCACAAATACAATTTTTTAATCATTGTTTAAAAATATAAAATGGATTTTTTGCAATAAATAATAATGATAGCAGAAAAGTTAAATAAGTCTACAATATTATAGGTGTGAATAATTAAGAAATCAAAACAAATGTAAAAAGTTAAAATATGGGATAAAACTTATTTTGAATATGCAATTTATAACAATAAAACAAATATAGTAAATATAATAGTTTAAAAGAAAACAGGCCTTTAAATAAAATTTGAATATTGAAATTTTTATTCTGAACAGATCTATTTAAAAAAAATTGTAATGTTGTTTATGCCAGTTAGAAAGAAAAATTTACTATAGCTTAAACATGTAATATAACATTTTTTATTTAAAATATAAATAGGAAACAGATTTTTATAGTTAAAAAATTGTAATATTAAGAAGGCAGCATGTTACACATATGAAATGAAATGGACAAAATGGGAAAAAGATTATTTGAAATACAAATGGCTAGCTTTTAAAACATTCATGTAAAATAGGCAGTTGTAGTGACACCTAAGGTTTAAACTGAATAAATTATATAGCAAAATTCCCATATAGAAACTGTAATTTTTGTCTAATAAAAAGTAGTTATATCTCTTTTAAGAAGCACTTAAAAATTTGACACTGATCAAATTATATTATGATTTTGATATTGGTCAAATTATAGCTTAAAAAAACAGTAATTCACTGCATTTCAGTATAGCTACTGGAGTTTGTTGAGATACCATGACTTTCTGCAGAATATGTAATTGATGAGTTTGAGTGAGTCATGGAATGGTCTGTTAGATATCAATGGGTGGTATCATTAACAGTTAAGAAGACAGACATTATCAGCATGGCATCAATGGATTATTCAACCACAGACCGTAAATCAAAACATGGGTTTATTTTGAAAAACAGGAATTTATAACAAATTAAACTGTAAACTTGACAACCATGGTTTTAACAAGTCTTGATGTTCTATCACAGACAGGAACAACTTCAATGGTTTGTTCAATGATAGACTTGGATAGATGAATAAGAAGTGTTATGTTTACAGACAAATCCAGACTCTCTTTACAGTATCATAATGATCACTTTCACATTTGGTAGCACTGTGGAAAAAGTAACTTTGCCAACATACATTCAATATCATTATGCATGCTTATCACAATGATATTATCAGAATATATATTTATCACAATTAGAGCAATGGTAGAGTGCCAACAGATACTCATTGCTATCATGATGTTAATGAGTCTATCACTCAATAATCTTTGTGATAGGCTCATCAGCATATGCCAATCAGTTTGGTTGATGAACTGTCTTGCAGATACATGGGAGGTAGTACTTACACATGCTATACAATCTCTATTTAATTCAATGCAAAGGCCTGAGAGTGATGTTATTTACAGAGATGATTGTTTTGGGTACTGATTTCTCAGGATGAATAGTTCTAGATTTTGTGAAAATTTAGACACTTGTTATTTTAAGGCATAATAAATTTGTCAATAAATATCATTTTATTAATTATATTTCTTCATAGTGAGCAATCTTAGTGACTAGATCAAAAATAAAACAATTAGTATAATATATATAATTTATAGCAGAATATCCACAAAAAATTTTTAATGTATAACAAATGCAAATAAGATATAAACTGAAAAAAAAAACTTTGATCTCATAAAAAGAAAACTTCACTTAATTTTACTTTCATATTATAAGTCAATTTCAATTATATATCAACTTTTGTAAAAGTAAATTTACTTTTTTCAAAAGTTGATGTATAATTGAAAATGAATTAGCTGTGCTGATTTTCTAAAAATATTCAAAGAATAATTGTTCCATAATAAAAAAATTCTCCTTCAACATTTATTATATTATCAGAAACTAAAAATAATTTTAAAGTTATTAATATAGCTTTGCTTCACCATTCATAAAATTATAATTGTTGCTTACATAAAATTATCCTTAAATAATTCAAAGTAATAGAGTAAAAAATGCTGAAAGACAATGTGCCAAAATACTTTTATATTTTTAATTGACAATTATCTAATTTACTACTTTTAATCCGTCATTTTGTAAATTATATAGAATTATGCTATTTTTTTTTTAAAACAATGGACATATTTCTATTTAAAAAAATGTCATAATAAGCACTTGAAAAGCTCTTTTCAAAAGATTATACAATGAAGTCCATCTTGCACATGTGAAACCCTTAAAAAAGTTACTCATACTTAACTCTGAAAAGATTTGATTTCTTAAATATCTCATATCTGATGAGCAAACAAAATTTTTCATATTTTTATAGGAACTTAGTGGTTTTTTTTCACATAAACTAATTTTGATCATAGCTTCAAGTTACTATACCATCATGAATTGTATACATTCTGCCACCAATTCGGTCTCTAGCTTCAAGCACACTAACATTAATGAAACCCAATGTTTTCAAGTGAAGAGCACAGGCTAAACCAGATATACCAGCACCAATAATAATAATCCTTTTCTTTAGAAAATCCAAGTTATTACATTCACAGCATAAAGTATTTTCCATACTCTGAAAAGTTAAGAACAAACTTAGTTCATTAAAAGAAATAAAATGAAACAAATTTATTTATATCAAAATGAGAGTAAATAAAATAGTTTAACAATTCTTTAAATCTTAACTGGTAAAAATTTAGAGTATTTATATAATTTATTATTTTTGTTCATACAAAATATTGTTTCATTGTCCTTTCTCCTTTTAGCTTTTTTAAGAACTGTTTTATGTGGAAAATTTTGACTCTTCATCAAAAATTCTATAAACTTGTCAAATTCAATACTTTCTTAATAAATTTTGAGAATTTATTTTCACTAATAACCTTTATTTTTAATCATTTTAATAATATTATTTGCAGCTGAAGTGATTTTTAAAAAATTTTTCTTATTAATACTATTGCACAAATTAATGAGATAAAGTATGAGCAATTAAATTTACATATAGCAACAATGTCAATTTCACAGTATTCAGTCACAAGTGTAAAAATTTGGAGGGAGAAGGATAAACAGCATCTTAAAATAAATCAAATTTTCAAACAATCTAAGATATCAAAGACCATTTTCTACAATGACCCAGTGGTAGAATAGCATTTTTCAGAGTGGAAGCTCCAAGGATCAATCCAGACTCAGTTGAATAATAGAAGATGGATGTGGTGTTTCTACCTTCTGAATGCACATCTATTTGGGTGGCGGCTTGGGAACATTTTCTGAGTTTCCTCCTTATGACACATAAATTCGGTCAACCACCTATGAAAAGTTCTCAATGAAGGCAATTTGCACAGTGGATTTTAAAAAGCCTTACAACAGCCTTGGGCCACTATGCAGTTTCCTACACAATGTCAAAGTATAATTATCAGTGCTCATAATGGCCAAGAGGTAAAAAAAAAAAAAAAAAAAAAAAACACAGTGCACTTTAGAGCCAAATGTTCCGTGTTCGATCCCAATCAAAGAAGTACAGAAGATGGATGTTACACTTCTGCATGCACATATGTTTGGGTGGGTCTTTGAAAGTTTTCTAAACTTCCATTTTTGAGATATGTGAGTACAGCCCACTATCAATGAGAAATCCTTCGACAAAGCAACCTGTGCAGAGGATATTAAAATATCTTACAACAGAACTTAAGGTGTCTAACTAGCCACATAAATTATCAAAACTCAACTAACAGAGATCATATTAATTATGGTAAGAAAGAACTTTTCATAGGCAAAGGTCATAGGGTTGATCCCAGCCACCATTGAACAATTGAAGATGGGTATTAGGCTATTGCAACTCCATCTGTCAGGGTGAACGATTGGAAATTTTTTTGATTTCTATTCTTGTGACACACGAATATAGCTTTTTACCTATAAAAAATCCTACCAAAAGGTAATTTCCGCAACAGATATTAAAAAGCCTTATCTTATTATTATTATGGATATTAAAATGCTTTAAGATTTCCACTAGTGTCAAAAGCTTAACGATCATAAGGTTCAAAATACACAACCATTTATTTCAATGTAATATATACTTGAAATTCAATGGAAAATAAAAAAAAAAGCATATGAAATTAAAAATAATAATCAGAGTTTCAAAATAAATGAAAAATAATATGCAACTTTAGATTATATTACTTCTTTAAAATGCATTCATTGTTAATAAGTAAAAATATTTTTATTAACTAATGGAAACAAAAATGTCACTGGAATTTCAAAATACGCTTCGCATTATAATTATTGATGACTAGGTATTTAAAATAAATATTTTCAAGGTATTTTTCTTCAGCTAGTTTTGAAATTTAAACTATGTGAAAGAAAAGTCTCAATTTAGTTCTCAGAATCAGTTAAGTGAGCATTTATCATTATGTTTCATTCAAGTTACTAATGCAAAAGAATAGTGTATCACCTTATGAGAAATTGAGGGAATCACGAACTAAAAGTATTTTCAAAATATGAAATTCGATTTGACGGCGAATTTTCAACGCAAATGGGATAGAATTCCCTTTCGTTCGACTGTCCGATTTGTTTACTAGTGTCTCGAGTAGGGATGGGAAGAAATACTTGTAATCAGTATTTTGTAATCGGTATTTTAATGTAACAACCTGTAATCAGTACTTTTTTTCCCAAATACTCGTTACTTCCTATTGCAAAGTTAATGCGAGTCCAGATATGTTTCAAGTACAACTAAGTACGTGCCGAGCGAGTGGTACCTGCTTATTACAAAGTAACAAGGGTTGTTACAAAGTAACAAGCAGATACTGATTACTTTGTACTCGCTTGTTCCAAAGTAATCAGGAACAACCAAGTACTGGCTTGTTCCAAAGTAATAAGGTACAATCGCGTACTTGCTTGTTACAAAGTAATAAGGTACAACCGCGTACTTGCTTCTTCCAAAGTAATAAGGAACAAGCGCGTACTCGCTTGTTCCAAAATATTCAGTCTACTTTCTATAGGAGGGAGGATGAATAGGAGAAGGGAAATTACAGCTGGTTTAACTGGAAAATAGATGAGTGATTCTTTGAAATTGGAAGAGATCGCTTAAGTAGGAGAGGGGAGCGTAATGAATAAAATAAATTCGTTTTAATATTTTTATTAATAACATATATTTATTAATAATAAAAATTACATTATTTATATACTATAATTTATTAAAATAAAATTTTAAATTTTTATGATAAAAAATAATTTAATAAATTTCAATAAAAAAATATCGAGTTGCGAGAAATAAAAATAATAGATGCGCTTGAAGGAAATAAGAATTTCATTCATTCCTTTTGATTAAAGAAATAAATGAATTGGAAAAGTTAGTAATCGTGGTGCATTTATTTAGTGATTATCATTTTTTTTCCAAATATATCACGTTTTTATTATTTATTATTATTTTAAGATTTTAATTTCTTTATTTTTAATTAAATGTTTAAAATGTGGTTTTTGTATCCAAAACTCTTCTAATAACTTGAAAAAAAAATGTATGGGATTTTTTAACTATATTTCAGTTTTAAAGATAATTTTATAATATATTTTACATTAATAATATAGCTACAGTTTTTTACATTAACAAATCATTTATTAACAAACAAATAAATTAGTAATTAATATTTTTAATTAACTTCAATTTAATTCATTATGAAGTAATATTTTGAATTTCAATTAAAAATTAATTAATTGTATACAATTAATTTTTAATTTCAATGTTTGTATTAAAAAAGTCTAATTTTAAATTGAAAAAAAAAATTTTTTTTATTTGATCATTTGAACATGTGCGAAAATGTTTTTATACTAAGGTATGATAAGTATATTAATAAATATCAATTATTATACTCCAAATACTGCTTACAATATTTTGATATCGCAAACAAAACGCTGCATAGACTTATTGATATTTCCTGAATTTTATAATTTCAAACAACATCGAACTTTAAATTATATAATTATTATTTTTAATTAAGAATGTAAATTCGAATTGTGAAAGTTTCAATTTAAATCCTGGATTTAATTTGATAACAAAAAATAATATATTTTGTATTGAAATTTGTCATAAATTTCGGGACAAAATATAATATAATTCTATTTAAATAAATGAACTGAAATTTCTTACAAGCTATGATTTTAAAAAAAATTTAAAACATTGAAAAAAATGTTTGAAATTTTTATAACCTAATTAGATAATAAAAGAAAATTTGAATTAACATGTATGATTCTTTTTCTATAATATAATTACATTGCATAATTATAAGCATGACAGTGTTGGCTAATATGTGACAATTTTGCTTGAAAATGTTAATGTTGAAATGAAATTTTTATTTCCGAAGAACCTGGTTTATCTAACACATAAAATATATACAAATAAATGTTTTTTATAAGAAAAACTACAATTTATTATAATATCACAAATATTAATATAATTGCTTTGTTAATGTTTAAAAATACAAAAAAAATTTGAAAATTTTGTTTTTTTAATTAGTTGCTGTATTTCTCTAAGCAACTTTCAACAAAAAATAATAATTTCTTTTTCTAACAAATAAAAAATATCTTTGTTATTGATTAATCCTCTCATATAACAATCATTCACAAATTATTTATCATTTAATTTTAAAATTTTATTTGTTTCATTAAAATATTTTACTAAATAGAAATAAAAAATTAAGCTGATTTAGTTGAAAAGTAGGAATTATTTTCTTATTTTATCTAATTTTATATTTTAAGTAACATTTGAAATCGGTAAAAATAACTATTGTGTAATTTGAAGATTTAATTTTGACGAATACAAATATTTAAATTCTGAAAATAAATAACGAAATATGAATATTTATATTAAATGAAAAATGTTTATGAAAAAGTTGGAAATTTTTCACAGAAAAACTGTTTTTGGAGAAAATTTAGATTTATCTGCATAATATGCTATAAATTAAAGCATGATGCAGAGAAATATAAATGAAAGGATTCTTAGAAAACACATAAAATTGCAACTAATGAAATGTAAGCCACATAAAAATTATGTTTCTTATAGGTTATCACATAAACACCTATTATTTACGTTAATATTTATTTATAAATGGTAATAATTTAAATTAATGCTAATTATAATAATTAATTTATAAAATTGCATTAAATTTTATATATTTAATAATTTATTTTTATTAATTATTAATTCATTTATTGTTAATTTAATTTTTAATAAATTTATTTAGTAAATTAATGAAAACTTTATAAGTGTTTTTTAATCCGATAGATGACAGCACATTAAATGTAACAAGTACAAAATGTAATCGGTAAAATACTTGTAACTTTAAAAGTAACTGTAATCAGTACTTACCAAGTACAAGAAAAGTAACTATGTTTCATCCCTAGATGCGAGTCCAGATATGTTTCAAGTACAACTAAAGGCCTGTTTACACGTTCCGAGTTTCTCGTCCGAACTTGCTCGGATCTCGTTGCCATCGTGAAATCGGACTGTGTAAACACGTTCTCGGAAATCGCCATCCGATCTCGGAAAGAAGTAAAACATGTTCTACTTTTTCATCCGAGATTTTGTCCACAGCCAATCAGCTTTATGGAAGAGTGACGTCATCAGAACACACGAATATCAAATTTTTCAAATAGAATTTTTCTTGCAAGCTATCACAAAATGAATTGGAGTAAAGAAAATATTGAAATATTAGCAGCGGAGTGGAGCCGGTAAGTTATATTTTATTTTGTAAAACATTAGTTGATTAATTAATTCATTGTTTATACTTTATTGTTTTCAATAATTCATTAGATATCGCAAAGCGAAAACTTTTAAGAATCATCTCCATTTTTTTCAATGTTAATTAAAAAAATTAGTTATTTCATTTATATTATTGTAATAAAATTAATCTGTGTATTTTCCTGATGTAAATAACATGAATTTTAAAGCTTTTAAACACGCTAATGTAAATACTTGAAAATGGGTATAATGAGTCATTAAATCCTCCCTCAATAGTTTCATAAAAGAATGTTTTGATAAAATAGTTTTTATCAAAACATTATCAAGAACAAAAAAGTAATGATTTAAAAAAAAAAGAAAGAAAATCTATCTTTATAAATTTTTGTCATTTCTATGATTTTTCAATTTCTTTCTTAAATAATGTTCATTAGAATAATTAAACATTAAAAATCAACAAGCAATCAATAAAAATTTACTTTATTTATAATCAAATTTTAATAAACAATTGCTCCATGCAAGTTTAATTAGAAAACACTAAGCTATTATTTAATCAAGTTTGATATGTAGGCATAACTTTTTGCACATTTTATTTTAATGGAGAAAACATTACTTTTTTTACATGTAGTTGATTAATTAATACATTGTTTATACTTTATTGTTTTCAATAATTCAATATAATTTATTAGATATTGCAAAGCCAAAACTTTTAAGAATCATCTCCATTTTTTTCAACGTTAATTAAAAAAAAGTTAGTTATTTCATTTATATTAATGTAATAAAATTAATCTGTGCCTTTTCCTGATGAGGTGGTTTTAATTATCTGAACTATTCCTCCTATAAAGTTTAAAGAATTCACATTGTTGTAAATAACATGAAGTTTAAAGCTTTTTAAACATGCTTATGTAAATATTTAAAAATGGGTATAATGAGTCTAATCCTCCCTCAATAGTTTCATAAAAGAATATTTGACTTTTAAAAAACTTTTTGACTTAAAAGTTTCATAAAAGAATGTTTTGATAAAATAGTTTTTATCAAAACATTAACAAGAACAGAAAAGATAATGATTTAAAGAAAAGAAAAAGGAAAATCTATCTTTATAAATTTTTGTCATTTCTATGATTTTTCAATTTCTTTCTTAAATAATGTTCATTAGAATAATTAAGCATTAAAAACCAATAAGCTATCAATAAAAATTTACTTTATTTATAATCAAATTTTTATAAACAATTGCTCCATGCAAGTATAATTACAAAACTCTAAGCTATTATTTAATCAAGTTTGATATGTAGACATAACTTTTTGCACATTTTATTTTAATGGAGAAAACATTACTTTTTTTTAACTACATATGCATTTATGATTCAAATGGTCTGACCAAAATCGTTTTTATATTATTTTTGTAAATACTGACTTGCTAATATATATTGTATATGCTTAAAATGTCAATCAATAAAGAAGAATCTTTTAAATGATCTTTCTTGCTGAATTTTTTTGCTTTGATCTTCAGTAATACAAATTAAAATATGGATAATTTCGTATTAGAATAACTTAAAGTTTTTACTTTCTCTGTTTCAGGAGCTGATGATATTTATATGCCAAAATGGTGGTGTTTTGAAGCTTTATCCTTTTTAAGAGAAAGTGCAACACCAAAAGAAAGCACTTCAAACCTTTCTGTAAGAATACAAATTTTTCTATTTATTAGGACATTGAACTAATAAACATATTCAAATACTTTATTTAATTATTCAACTTTTTTCATATAGATTGAAGTAGACCCTGAGGATTTCGATATCCCATCCGTTACAGAAACTCCTCCTTCAAAGAGAAGAGAGAAAGCTTCAAGTGAAGAATTACTTATTTCTTGTACTGAAGTGCTTTCTTCCATGCAGCAAAAAAAACCCCGACAAACACGATCATTTTTGTCAATATCTGGCGGAAGAAATGAGATCCATGGAGCCGAGAAAAAGTTTTCAATTAAAATATCAAATAATGGAATTAGTTACACAATATCAAGAGCAATAATGCTAAATATGAAATAAAATATATGTCTATTCTGATTAATTTTTGAAGATTTATCCATAATTTAACAAGCACCATATTTTGCATACATTATGTTTGGAAGTCCTTTTTGATAAATTTGTTTTTAAAATATAAATTAAATATTTTTTCCTCTATATAATTATCATGTTTAGTAATACATAATTCTCCAAAAATGCAAAAAGTTTGTTCCATTCAACAAAATTCTAATAATAAGTTAACACATATTACAATGAAATGCATTTTCACATTTTAATATCGTTTCAATATTCGGTGAATAGCTGCTGAAAATTAAGCATTTCTTGACTAATAAATTATTTAACTTCAACACATAACAAATTTTATGTTTAACTTAATTTGCATGTTAAATTGTCCCTTGGGAATAATGTTTTATGAATTTTAAACAGATATTTTACATTCATTTAAAACATCAGTATAAAGGGAGTTTACATAAATTAATAAATATTTAGGTGAGCTCTAAATGTTTAAACAAAATTAACACTGTATTGAATAAAATAGTTTAATAAATTAATGCATTATATTGTTCATATTTTATTCACTTTTATCATAAAGTTAATTTACTAACCCGAAGTTTAAAAAATTGCCAAGATTTGAAATCTCAACCTAAAATATTTACAATCATTTTATGCACTCTTACATAATAAATTTGTATAAAGAATTGGTTTCCTTTACATAAATATATATTTTAACACTTGATTTTTCCCCCCTTATATTTTATTCTACTAAATAAGTCAATATCTAAAATTAAGGATTGCACTGTTAAGAAACTATTTGACTGAAAAGTAATTTCATTTTCTTTGGGCACAGTAAAATTCTCATACCTATCTAGAGAAGCTAGGTATTTTTGACAGTGCAATTAATACAGGACTATGTTAAAATACTTTTTCCACACTCATTAAAATATCATAATAAAAGAAAAGACCAACAAGCAATACAACTCATGTTTATTATAAAATTAATAATATAATACAAAATATAATTTTTTTTTTGATAGTAAACTTTTTATTATAGAAAAACTGTTTACAGGAGCATATATATCAGCTGATGCTGTACTTCGCCTCAAAAAATTGTGCAATGCACAGCATGCCAACACAATTGTTTTCACTTTCATGGCATTCAAAGGATTGCAGTTTTGCAGAATTCTAAATCTAGAGGACAGTATGCCAAAAGCATTTTCCACTGTCCTCCTTGCACGGCTGAGTCGATAATTGAATACTCTACGATGTAGAGTCAGATCTCTTGATGGAAATGGCTTCATCAAATATGATTTTAATGGGAAAGCCTCATCAGCAACCATGACAAAAGGGATTTTGACTGTTCTCCCAGGTAATTCTTCTGCTTCTGGCAGATTTAGAGCAGAATTTTCTACTGCAGCAAGCAAAGAAGACTTGGAGAATACAGTGCTGTCTGAAACTCTCCCATTTGTGCCAACATCAATATATATGAAGTTGCAGTCAGCATCTACCAATGCAAACAATATTATACTGTTGTTATGTTTGTAGTTAAAATATGCTGAAACATATTCTCTTTTACTTTTAATAACAACATGTTTTCCATCTAGAGCTCCAATGCAGTTTGAGAAATTCCACTTTTGCTGAAATCCTTCTGCAATTTTTCTCCATTCAGCTGCATCTCTAGGTACCTAAAAATAAAGAAATAAATATTAAATTTAAAAGAGAAAAACATAAGTAGAGAAAAAAGTAATGAAGTTAGAAAAAACTATTTTTAATAAATTAAAATAATATTTTTTCATTTTTTTTTTAATATTACCAGTTTTACGTTCTCAATAATAATATCTTCTTTAAATTGAAAACCAACTTTAAATATTATAATTTATCATTAAAAGGCAAAAATATATCAATTTTCATTTTTGAAAAATTTATTGCTTCTCAAATATATGCAATAGTATAATTATGGGTTTAATTATATAAATAACACAATCAATACAGTTAATAGTCATAAAATAATGCAAAAGAAAAAAGTAGAACTAAAGCATGTTAATTTTCTTTTTTAAATTTTAAACAAGAATATCAAGGATAAGAATATAGAAAAAATATGCATGAATAAATCAACTTGTTTCTTTAAAATAAATTTCCATATTAGTCACTTTGATTTTCTTCCAATAAGAATCAAAGCAATTTAAGTCATTTTAAAAAAGAAAGAAAGCAGAAATGTAAATAGCATTTTTATGAAAAATTTCATAAATTCTGATCACATATATGGCTATAAAATTAAGCAATTTTGCACAATATTTTTTAAATTAACTATCCTGAATGCCATCTAAGTAAATTATTACATTAAAATTCATAACCAGAAAATTATAAATTTAAAAATAAAAAAACAAACAAGTATAATACGAAATGAACAATTATATCTTAACTTTCATATAGAAGCGCTCTTTAAAAATTATCAAAATGCAATTTATTTAAACCTTTTATTGTTCAACAGCCCCCAAATTATTAACTACTAACATAAGAAAAATAAGATTTAATTTTTTAAATGATAATTCAAGACTGTACTCAGTTGACTTCATATGATGAATATATATCATATTTTTATAATATTATTATTGTAAGTAATATATTCTTTTATTAGCATTAATTTGAAAGAGCTAATTTTTACTTAGTGAATATTGTCATAACAAATCAAAAATACAAAAATAAAACTTTGCTAAACATATATTTACTTTAATAAATTCTTTTAAAACATCATAGATAGTTTCACAAGTCTCTGGAATAATACCAGATAAGCTGCATTTTGTAATGCGAAATAAATACTCTAATGATGCATAAGAATCACCTGCAAAATATACATTAATTTAGTTCAGATGTAAATTTTTAGAAAATGCAAACATTCTTAATAAGAAAAATAATTTTAAAATCATACCTGAAGCTTAATATCTTAGAGTCACAGCAAGTCTCTCGGCAGCAGGTATTGATTCTCTCATTATTATTTTTTTTTTTTTCATAAATAATAAAGCAGCCGCCACTGTCATCATTGAAACAACTTTTATTTCGTCATTCATATTGAAATACAGAAAAAAGAAAGCACAAATTTACTGAATTCGAAAGACACAACGTCTGTAAACAAAACAGCAATCAATGAAAATCAAAAGTGAAACTACGATGGAAGTTAAATTATCGACTGCGAGAAATCGTATCGTGTAAACACCACTCTCGAATCCGAGATCCGAGAAACCGATTTCTCGGTCTTGATGACGTCATATTGCTAACTCGGACGAGAAACTCGGAGCGTGTAAACAGGCCTTAAGTACGTGCCGAGCGAGTCGTACGTGCTTATTACACAGGCGGCTAGATCCTGCACCCTAAGAAATACGCGTTCGTTCTCTG
>JAPDSC010062214.1:69931-86403 GCA_026290005.1 Latrodectus geometricus
GGAACAAGCGCGTACTCGCTTGTTCCAAAATATTCAGTCTACTTTCTATAGGAGGGAGGATGAATAGGAGAAGGGAAATTACAGCTGGTTTAACTGGAAAATAGATGAGTGATTCTTTGAAATTGGAAGAGATCGCTTAAGTAGGAGAGGGGAGCGTAATGAATAAAATAAATTCGTTTTAATATTTTTATTAATAACATATATTTATTAATAATAAAAATTACATTATTTATATACTATAATTTATTAAAATAAAATTTTAAATTTTTATGATAAAAAATAATTTAATAAATTTCAATAAAAAAATATCGAGTTGCGAGAAATAAAAATAATAGATGCGCTTGAAGGAAATAAGAATTTCATTCATTCCTTTTGATTAAAGAAATAAATGAATTGGAAAAGTTAGTAATCGTGGTGCATTTATTTAGTGATTATCATTTTTTTTCCAAATATATCACGTTTTTATTATTTATTATTATTTTAAGATTTTAATTTCTTTATTTTTAATTAAATGTTTAAAATGTGGTTTTTGTATCCAAAACTCTTCTAATAACTTGAAAAAAAAATGTATGGGATTTTTTAACTATATTTCAGTTTTAAAGATAATTTTATAATATATTTTACATTAATAATATAGCTACAGTTTTTTACATTAACAAATCATTTATTAACAAACAAATAAATTAGTAATTAATATTTTTAATTAACTTCAATTTAATTCATTATGAAGTAATATTTTGAATTTCAATTAAAAATTAATTAATTGTATACAATTAATTTTTAATTTCAATGTTTGTATTAAAAAAGTCTAATTTTAAATTGAAAAAAAAAAATTTTTTTATTTGATCATTTGAACATGTGCGAAAATGTTTTTATACTAAGGTATGATAAGTATATTAATAAATATCAATTATTATACTCCAAATACTGCTTACAATATTTTGATATCGCAAACAAAACGCTGCATAGACTTATTGATATTTCCTGAATTTTATAATTTCAAACAACATCGAACTTTAAATTATATAATTATTATTTTTAATTAAGAATGTAAATTCGAATTGTGAAAGTTTCAATTTAAATCCTGGATTTAATTTGATAACAAAAAATAATATATTTTGTATTGAAATTTGTCATAAATTTCGGGACAAAATATAATATAATTCTATTTAAATAAATGAACTGAAATTTCTTACAAGCTATGATTTTAAAAAAAATTTAAAACATTGAAAAAAATGTTTGAAATTTTTATAACCTAATTAGATAATAAAAGAAAATTTGAATTAACATGTATGATTCTTTTTCTATAATATAATTACATTGCATAATTATAAGCATGACAGTGTTGGCTAATATGTGACAATTTTGCTTGAAAATGTTAATGTTGAAATGAAATTTTTATTTCCGAAGAACCTGGTTTATCTAACACATAAAATATATACAAATAAATGTTTTTTATAAGAAAAACTACAATTTATTATAATATCACAAATATTAATATAATTGCTTTGTTAATGTTTAAAAATACAAAAAAAATTTGAAAATTTTGTTTTTTTAATTAGTTGCTGTATTTCTCTAAGCAACTTTCAACAAAAAATAATAATTTCTTTTTCTAACAAATAAAAAATATCTTTGTTATTGATTAATCCTCTCATATAACAATCATTCACAAATTATTTATCATTTAATTTTAAAATTTTATTTGTTTCATTAAAAAATTTTACTAAATAGAAATAAAAAATTAAGCTGATTTAGTTGAAAAGTAGGAATTATTTTCTTATTTTATCTAATTTTATATTTTAAGTAACATTTGAAATCGGTAAAAATAACTATTGTGTAATTTGAAGATTTAATTTTGACGAATACAAATATTTAAATTCTGAAAATAAATAACGAAATATGAATATTTATATTAAATGAAAAATGTTTATGAAAAAGTTGGAAATTTTTCACAGAAAAACTGTTTTTGGAGAAAATTTAGATTTATCTGCATAATATGCTATAAATTAAAGCATGATGCAGAGAAATATAAATGAAAGGATTCTTAGAAAACACATAAAATTGCAACTAATGAAATGTAAGCCACATAAAAATTATGTTTCTTATAGGTTATCACATAAACACCTATTATTTACGTTAATATTTATTTATAAATGGTAATAATTTAAATTAATGCTAATTATAATAATTAATTTATAAAATTGCATTAAATTTTATATATTTAATAATTTATTTTTATTAATTATTAATTCATTTATTGTTAATTTAATTTTTAATAAATTTATTTAGTAAATTAATGAAAACTTTATAAGTGTTTTTTAATCCGATAGATGACAGCACATTAAATGTAACAAGTACAAAATGTAATCGGTAAAATACTTGTAACTTTAAAAGTAACTGTAATCAGTACTTACCAAGTACAAGAAAAGTAACTATGTTTCATCCCTAGATGCGAGTCCAGATATGTTTCAAGTACAACTAAGTACGTGCCGAGCGAGTCGTACGTGCTTATTACAAGGTAGGATAAAGTCCTTCGAAGCTCGGCTCCAGATGGGAATTCTAACGCATGCGCGATGAGTAACAAATTTTGGCTGAGATTCAGTGGATTGGCGATGTGAATAATGCGATAAATTTATCTGGCTAGCGAGTGTATTTTGTTTACATAACTGTTATCCTTTCTAAAAGAGTAACGACTTAGTATTGTTATAGTTTTAAAAAGCCTTTACAAAGTATTCGTTAATTAATTCATTGTGATTGTGAATATAAATTCTATGTATTGTTAATGTGATAAATTTATCTGGCTAGCAATTACTGATTAGTGGATACATTCGTAATTTATCCACTAATCAGTAATTGCATAAATCCAAAAAACACATTAAATGACTTATTTAATTTTGAAGTTTTCTGATTGAAATTTATAATGCATTCAAAGCTTGTTAAAACAATTCATACATGCAAAAAAAATTAATTAAAATTTAAAGAAATTGCTTGAGATAAATAATTGTTGTCGTGTCTATGAGTAAGTGTGAAGTGCAAAAAAAACAAAAAGTCTACAGTCCACCAAAAGTCTTGTTGATGAGATCTGCTAGTTCTGGAGCCCGATGGCTATGGAGGATCTCAATTGGTGGAGCTCCTAGTTCAAAGAGGGAGCGGATAATGGCTTGGCAGTTTAAGACATGATCTGGAGTTAGTTCGGATTGAGGACAGTGCTCGCAGTTGGGATAGGATTTAATACCAGTTGGTGATATCTTCATGCCCTTGAAATGTCCAGTACGCAGCCGAGCTATTGTAGAGGAGAGGTTTCTTGGGCAGTCTAGATCAGGGATTGTTGCCTTGTCAAAATGCTGATCATAGATTCTTCGCCTGGCAACGGCATTTGCGCCTGTACAGGTGACTGTTCCAGGTTGCTCTTTATCTCATGCTTCTTTTGCAAGGGCATTTGCACATTCGTTCCCCTCAATACCCACATGTGCAGGAATCCACTGGAGAATGCATGGAATATTTAATGAGTGAAGAAGGGTATTAATATTTCCCGTCAGTGCTGACTCACCGTTTCGTATGGCTTCTAAAGCTGATTTAGAGTCTGAGAAAATTACAATTTGTTCAATCGATTCATCAAAGGGAGAAAAATAGAGACAATGGGTAAGAGCCTCTTTAATAGCACCTAGCTCACTAGTGAAGTTTGAGGAAATTTGGCCATTGGGTATTTTAAGCTTGATCATAATAATCAATCTAAAACTAATCAGTAATTGCATAAATCCAAAAAACACATTAAATGACGTATTTTAATTTTGAAGTTTTCTGATTGAAATTTATAATGCATTCAAAGATTGTTAAAACAATTCATACATGCAAAAAAATTAATTAAAATTTAAATAAATTACTTGAGATAAATAGTTATAAACCAGAAATAAAATATTGTTTTGGCGTATGAACATAGTAAAGTAATAAAAATCCAAAATAATGAAAAATCCGAAATAATGGCTTTATAAACCGGGCTTAAAATATAGTTTGGTCATATAAAAGCATAATGAAGTGATAAAATTTATGAATGTTTTGTTTCGTATATTAGAAAAAAAATTGTCGTGAAATCGTGAAAAATTGATGTAATTTTACCTTGACTTTTTTACACAGGACATTTTATTCTCATTTTTTTATTTAAATAAAGAAATCAGAAAGAAATGTGATCCTTCTTTTTTATTGCTAGCACGTAAAAAAATATTGGAAAAGAAATATGACACAAAGTTTATAATATCTTTATTAAAATATAGATATAAGAAAGAAATTTATAATAAGTAACAGGAAAGATAAGTCTCAGGGGGCAGCGAAATTCATTTCTGATAGAGCCCGAAACTTGGCTCTCCGAAACGTAGGCAGCGAAATTCATTTCTCTGATAGAGTCCTGAAACTCGGCTCCATAGTTAAAGCAAACAGGGTTGCTAAAACTAAATGTTCACAATGTATACCGCCAAATTATTACCACCACTTTCTTCAAGTGCGCATGCGTTAGAATTCCCATCTGGCGCAACAGGCGGCTAGATCCTGCACCTTTAGAAATACGCGTTCGTTCTCTGATTGGTTGTTCACATTATTCGTTATTAGTGCTGCCGTCTATACGAAAAGCCTTAAACTATAAACGAAAATTATATTTTGATTATAAAAGTATAAATTATTTCAGCTACATGATTTTTCTAATATATTTATTTACATAAATATTTATTACAAATTCATTAAGTTTGTTTAATAACTAATATAAACATACTATTTCAGTAAAATATTTTTATTATTTCGAAAGAATATCTTGTAAAAAGTGTTTTTTATTTTTATTGAAAATTTGAGTATGTATTTTCAAAAATTATTAAAAATTTTAAAGAAATCATATATGAAAACTATTTAACTTATATTTCTTACTTATTTTTTTATAATATTTTCCTAAGATTTTACACTAATTTTCTTACCTTGTGTATATTCAATGAAGGAAAAAATTGATTAGAAATTTATTTAGAAAATACTGTCAATTGAAATAGTCAATTTTCAATTTAGAATATAATTTAAAGCATTAAGTATTATTTGTTTTTTTTCACAATTATTTAGCTTTGAATGATTTCATAAATATATATATATATATATATATATATATATATATATTTATGTATATATATTGTTATAAGACTTACCAGCAATTTTTTGTTTCACTTCTTTAGACACAGACAAATGGCTCAACAAAAAATCATGCTTATAGTGTATTTTGAAATATTTCATAACTAAGTGATCTTTGAATTCTTTCAAAATAATTTGAGCAGTACAATGACAGACATCTTTCTTACTTCCTTGGGCTTTCAACTGTCTTTCTCCTGTGGACTTGCTGTTATAATGCCCACTTCTGCTACACATATAATGATACACTGAATGAGATTTTAATTTTTTTACTCCTCGAGCTAAAAGAAAATTAGATTTTGTTTGCTCTTCTTCAAAAGCAAGCCATTTACTAAAATCTGAAATATATGTATATAAAAAATATTATACATTAACATAATAAAATAGATTTCACAAGAAAATAATATTTTCTTTTATATATATATATTACAAAAATTAATCATGATTTACTGTTTTTCTATGTATTTTAATATATATTTAGATTATAAGTTAACAAGCATTTATTTCAATAATAATATCCCCCAATAATATTTTAAAATATAATTTATTCAGTGATTTTACAGCCATATGAGTAATGGCTGTAAAATAGCAAGATTTAATACATTAATATTACATACCTTCGTGTGATTCAAAAGTCTTTTCTTCATATTTATCTTGATTTTCGAATTTATGGCTATATCTTAAATGCCTTCTTAACTTTTTCAAATCTTTCAACACAATTTTCTTCACCACAGTGAATGGTAAAATGAATTTTATGGTGTTCCTTTTCGTTACTGCAAGAATCAAACAGAATATCACATTTATTGCACTTAAATATTTTTTAGTTTTTGAAGCCGTTAAATTTTTTTGATGAATTCCGACGTTATGTTGACTCAAATATCTTTTTGATAAAATACTTTATTGCACTTATCACATTTATGATCACCCATTTTTATGAAAGACAACGTGATCGGGAACGTACCGTAATTTTGAAAATGACTTTAAAAATTTCTTAATAACTGATAGATGACAACACTAGTAACAAATAATGTGACCAATCAGAGAACGAACGCGTATTTGCAAGGGTGCAGGATCTAGCCGCCTGTCTGGCACCCGGCTATGGACTCTACCTCGAGACACCAGTGATTTGTTTACATTTCGTTTATCTCGCCAAATCTCGCTCATCGGGTTTGCCAAGGAGAACGAGATTTGGCAAAGAGTTGCGTTCAATGATGTCAAACTGATCCTTTCTAAATAGGGAGGAACGGTTTGACGGGCAACGATACGGGTATTCTACCCAGCACATTAATTAACTTAAAAAAGCATAGTTTTAAAAAACATTAATTTAATAAATAACTTTTATCTTTGTTATTATTAATAATTTATTTTTATGTTATAATTGTAACACTGACTTATTTGTATAAAGTTATTGAAATTTTACAAATTTTTATTTTGTTCAAAATTTTAACTAAATATATCTGCATTTTTTTAAAAAATAAAAATCATTAGGTATTAAAAAGATTAGCTACATTAAATAACGAAAATACTACTTACATTAAATAATTGTAAAATACTAAGCAGATAGGAAAAAATTCATTTTCACAAAAATTATTATAATGAATTTAGGCTATTTTAAAAAAGACTACTTTAACATAGTTTTTACTATTAATACAACATGTTTTAAATGTACTCCGTTTTTAGCAAATTTTACTGTTTAATAAAAGAAGTTATTTTAAATAATTCCAGATTACTTTTTTAAACAGGAAAATTAGAATAGTAATAACTTAATAAATAATAAGACATTAATAAGTAATTCCAGACACTCAATATTTTATATTCAAACAAAAATTATGACAAAAATATAATTAGGCAATTAAACACATAATTGACAACTGTAATCAACTTAAAAAATATTAAAAATTTTTAAATTACGTATGAAAGCAATTAATTTGGAATCAAAGCATGCTAGTAATACATAAGAAAATTAAAAACAAATTAATTAATAAGACTTTGAGTAATAAGTAATACCTTTTAATTAATAAGTATCATTGAAATAATTCTAAATATTTTAAAATCAAACTGAATTTATAACAAAAATATAAATAATTAATTGAACGCACTTTTTTATTGAACCCATTTTTTTATACTTCGTATTATTATTATTGAATTTTAAATGGTATAATAATTGTTAAATTATATATGAGCGGAATAAACAAAAGGTGATAATCAATATATTAAATAAATTACTATTTTTAAATTAAAATTTATTAATTAATATATTAATAAAAAATTAATATAATTTCTTTATTTATTATTTAAACTATTTCATATTAATTATTTATTTTATTAAATATTATTTATTTTTTATATAATATTTTAATTTATATTAAATATATATATATTAAACGTATATATGCATAAAAAGAATAAAAAATTTTTTATAAATACAAAAAGTGTTGAATTAATTAATAAATTTTAATTACTAAAATCATAATTCAAAGAATTAAATAAAAAATACAGAAACATTATATAAAAAAATAAATAATATTTAAAGTAATATTTAAAATTAGTAAAATAATTGTTTAAATAATAAATAAAGAAATCATATTACTTGTTTTTTAATTCATATTATGTATTTAATATTGCAAAATATTTTTCTGTATTTTTAATTTAATTATTATTTATTTCATTATAATTTAAAATGCAGATATATTATATAATACTTTTATATATTATATGATTGAAAAAATAAATATTACAAAGATCTTTCACTCGAAATATCAAACTCCTAAAAAAACAATCAAACTCCTAAAATGATTATTAAAATATTTATTAGATTAATGTCTTAAATTTGAAAATAATTCCAAGTGATGGACTAAGGATTGACTGCGTAAAAATCTTTTTTTGTTAAATTTTCAATATACTAATTTTTATTAAGTCAAATTAGTATTCTATTATAATGAATCAATTTGGTGAAATAGAAAGAAAATCTAAATTTAAATAAAACTTTTCAATAGATATGACAACCTTTTCTTTGAAATTTTTTAAGGCATTCTACAATTTTTGAAATTATTGCCTTTCATCTGATCGCCAATATGAGATTAGTGAAGATGTTACATTATTGAATGATGTTCTGTTATTTGTTACACATTTATTAGTTAAATTGCATTTTTGTCAACTCGAAAATGAACAACCATAGATAAAATATCATTTGTCATGTTTTTTTTCCCCTATAAAAAAACAACAAATTATAACTATATTTATGTGTACAAAGTAGCTTAAACTGTTACGTTCAATTTATTCCAATATAAATGGAAGATTTGTTTCCATAAACAAATTCATTACTGGAGTTATTTTTTAAATATTATTCTAGTGTAGACGAATTGAAATTTACATACAATTAAATATAAAACAAAAGAATCTTTATTATTTAATTTGACAAAAGCGGTATATTTCTATGAAGAAAAATTATAATGAGTTGCTTTCTATTGACTTATGTTTCAATTCAAGCAAAATAATCTATAACAAAATACTACGAAGTCTTTCTTCCTTCTTTAAAAAAAACTACTTTATAAGAAGGGTTGCATTCGGAACATAATAATATTACGAATATGCAAAACATTTATGTATTACACCTTTTTTATTTAATCTCCTAATGAAATATAGTCTGTTAATTTAGTTTTTGAATCTTAATTGATAATTACATAAATTTTCTTAGCATATTTGTTCTTTTTTTTAATTGATTAGACTTATTTTTTGTCATTGATAAAAATTATTCCAATAAACCATGTAAAATCTAATTTTATATTTATAAAATAATTCCATTGTTAACTCGTACTATATATTTATGGAAATTTATTTTTTTAGTTGATAATATAAATCTCTAATTCATTAGTTAATCTGTAAATCACAATTAGTAAATTTTATTAGTGTTTGAGACATGTTAAAATATTAATTAAAATTATTTTAACATATTTTAGTTTTAATGAATTAATCCAAACTTTTAGATGTCTTAAGAACTATCAGAAAAGTCTACATCTACACTACTGGCCATTAAAATTGCTACACCAGGAAGAAATGCGGATAACAAAATGATATTTATTGGACAAATATACTATTCTAGAAATAACAAGTGATTAAATTTTCAAAAAATTTGGCCGGATAGCTCCTGAGAAATCAGTACCCAGAACAACCACCTCTGGCAGTAATAACAGCAGTTATACGCCTAGGCATTGAGTCAAACAGAGATTGGATTGCATATACAGGTACAGATGCCCATGCAGCTTCAACACGATGCCACAGTTCATCAACTGTAGTGACTGGCTTTTGGTGACGAGCCAGTCGCTCGGCAACCATTGACCACACGTTTTCTATTGGTGAAAGATCTGGAGAACGTGCTGGCCAGGGCAACAGACGAACATGTTTCGTATCAAGGAAGGCCCGTACAATACCGGCAACATGCTGAAACGCAACAATACCGGCAACAATACCGGCAACATGCATTATCCTGCTGAAACGTAGGGTTTCGCAGGGCTCGAATAAGGGGTAGAGCCACGGGTCGTAACACACCAGAAATGTAATGCACTGTTCAAAGCACCGTCAGTGCGAACAAGAGGTGACCGAGAAGTGTATCCAATGGCACCCCATACCATCACGCCAGGTGATGGGCCAGTATGACGATGATGAATGCATGCTGCCAGTGTGCGTTTACCACGATGCCGCCAAACACTGATGCAATCATCATGATGCTGTACACAGAACCTGCGATCATCATGATGCTGTACAGAGAACGATGACGTCTCGCCATTCGTGCGCCCAGGTTCGTCGTTGATCACATCATTGAAGGCGCTCTTGTGAATGACGCAGCGTCAAGGGAAGCCGCAGCCATGGTCTCCGAGCTGAGAGTCCATGCTGCTGCAAACGTCGTCGAATTGTTCGTGCAGACACTTGTTGTCTTCCAAACGATCCCGTTTCTTGACTCACGGCTCGTGACGTGGTTGCACGATCCATTACGGCCATGCGGATAATATGCCTGTCTTCTTGGCTGCTAGTGATAGGTGGCCGTTGAGATCCCGCATGGCGTTCCGTATTACCGTCCTGAACCCATCGATTCCATATTCTTCTAACAGTCATTGGCTCTCGACCGACGCGAGCAGCAATACCGCGATAAGATAAACCGCAATTCCGGTACGCTACAATTCGACCTTTATCAAAGTCAGAAACGTGCTGGTACGCATTTCTCCTTTTTACACGAGGCATCACATCAACTTTTCACTAGGCAACAACGTTGAAATGCAATTTGTCTATGAGGAACCGGCTGAACAATTTCCTCATTTAAACAAAATGTAGGTGTCGCTACTGACACCTGCTTTGTCTGAATGCGCTGAAAAGCTAATCATTTGCATATCACAGCACCTTCTTCCTTTCGTATAAATTTCACGTCTGTAGCATGTCGCCTTCTTGGTGTAGCAATTTTAATGGCCAGTAGTGTAATATTTAGTAAAATATTGAAGTATCTTTTTAAACTTTTTTTCCAGTTATAAAATAAATATTTTCAATAATTTGAATTCTATTAATTCAGTCGAAATTATTAGTTGCAGAAAAAAAATTAATTTATACGATTTTCGAGTATTAAAATAGGTTCAAATCATAAGAAAAGGAAAATTCCTAATTAAAAAAAATTTCTGTGTGCTTGTGATAAAATTTCTAATTAAACAGTAGGGAAATTAGAAAATTAAAAAATTACTAATTAAGTGAACATTACATGAAATTCTAGTTCTAAAGTATATTTTTAACTACATATTTTAAATAACCTTCAGATACTTGCTGGTGATCTTTACATTTTTTGTCCTTTACTAATGCAAAGTAAAATTTTACTTGTATATAAGAAAGCAAAAAATTGGAAGACAAATATATTTGATACTTAAAAAGTTATAAAAATATAACTATATTAATAATTAATTTTAATTTTATATAAGTAGTACATATCTAAGTAAATTAAATTAAAATTTGGAATTTTAAAATTTAAGACTTAAAATTTGCGAAACTATAAATGTTATGCATCAAAGAATTTTTATAGCTCACAAAAGTCATTAAATTCAAAAAGTGTATTGAATTGGACCTCAATAGCAAGAAATGGGTCCTCAGCTCATAAACAAGATTATCTCTCCTCTGTTGATGACTGCTCGAAGTAATGCAGTAAGGCAGTGTTTCTCAACCTTTTAGTATTCACGGCCTAATTTTCAATCATAATTTTCATCGCCCCCCCTCCCCAACGCATACAATAAAATAAATACAATAATAATGTATTTTGAGTATTTTGGAGCTAAAACTACACTACAACCTTAATTTTAAATTTTACAAATTACCAAGAATACCGAAATTTATTGACAGTTTGCAACACCGATCCTCAGCATTGAAAAAACAAGAATCTTATGCTTTTTTATTGCTCTTGCGTCCCGCCATGTCGGGCATTCTCACGGTTTCGCGAGAAGTTTCGATTTGCCTGGAATTTGTCTGGTCAGCAAAAAATTAAGCTAGGAGCGTGCGCAGATGTGAACAAATGTTTTCTCATAGGGAGAAGGAGAAAGTTCTATGACGCAAATTTCAATTCCAGACAATCTCATTCGAGTCGATCCTTCTATCGCTATTGAATCTATTCTGGATGTGTATATTATATATATTTTAGTGTAATTGCAATTCACCGTATTAAATATTCATGGCAGCAGACTTATGAAAAATCATGGATAAATTTTTAAGCGGGCGTAAGCGAGCATTAGACAAGTACACAGATGAGCGTGGTTCCGAAAATAAAATCAAGAAAATATTCTCAAGAATACTTAAATTTTGGGTTCACTAGTACTGAAGTAAATGAAGAAGAAAGGCCCCTGTGTATCATTTGCTCCAAAATGTTGGCGGTAGACAGCATGAAACCTAATAAACTTAAACGACATTTGGAAACGCTTCATAGTGAGTACGTAAACAAACCTAAAGAATTCTTCGAATTAAAATTAAAATCATATGAAAAGCAAAAATCATTGTTTAAAAAAACTTTGTCTGTGAATGAAAAAGCTTTAATTACCTCTTACAAAGTTTCATATAAAATAGCCAGATGTAAAAAGCCTCTCACCATTGGTGAAGAGCTTATTTTGCCAGCCACGACTGATATTGTAGAAATTTTGTTTGGAGATTATTTTGCAAAACAAATGCAGTCTATACCTCTTTCAAATGATACTGTAGCCCGTCAAATTGCTAATATAGCTGAAGATGTAGAGTGTCAGCTTTTGTTGAAGTTGAGTTACAAATTATTTTCAATACAACTCGAACAGATTGTAATAAAGAGGCTCATTTCATTGCCTATGTTACATTTTGTGATGATTTGTCAGTAGTAGAAGAATTACTTTTCTGCAAACCAATAGAACTCAAAGCAACAGCACTCGCTTTATTTGCTATCTTAAATGATTTTATGAAAGAGGCAAACATAGAATGGAAAAATTGTGTCGGAATATGCACGGATGATGCTCGTTCTATGTCAGGAAGATTCCAAAGTATTCAAGCACTTGTGAAACAAAATTCGCCACAGTGTGTGTGGACACATTGCATGATCCACAGAGAAGTTTTGGCTTCCAAAGAAATGAGTCTTGGTTTGAATATTGTGTTAACTACTGTTGTAACCGTAGTAAATTATATAAAAATGAGACCCCTGAAATCAAGAATCTTTTCCGCACTTTGTAAAGACATGGGTGCAGTACATTCAGCGTTACTATTATATTGCGAGGCAAGATGGTTATCACGAGGGAAATTTTTGCAACGTGTTTATGAATTAAGAGAAGTAATCGCCGTTTTCCTAGAAGAGGAAAACAGACCGGAAGCTGAGAATTTTCGCGATAGTTTATTAGTGTTGAAATTGAGCTACATGGTCGACATATTCGAGAAATTAAATAACTTAAATCTTCATCTGCAAGGAGCAAATACACATATATTGGATACGAGTGATAAAGTTAATGCTTTTTGTAGGAAATCGGAATTGTGGAGCAGAAATTTAAAGCAAGAAAACTTAACAATGTTTGCAAATTTGAATGATTGTATTAAAACTTACAAGGCTGAAGAACAACATGTAAAAGTTGTTTTTTTAACCATTGAAAATCATTTAGCAATGCTAGCAAAGAATTTTAAAAAGTACTTTCTTGCTGACGACAAACTGATATAAAGTTACAAGTGGGTGAGGGATCCATTTCAAAATACTCCCGAAGGAATCTCAATCGAAGAGGAAGAAATCTTCATAGACAACACGGCAAGCGGTGAAACCAAAAGACAATTTAGTAATAAATCACTCTTTGAATTTTGGGCAGGAGTGGATGATGAGTTTTCGGCACTAAAAACAAGGCCATTTCGCATTCTACTACCATTTTCAATATCTTACCTTTCTGAAACTGGATTTTCTGTGGTGGCTTCTTTGAAAACAAAATATAGATCTCAGCTAAATATAGAAAAAGAACTGAGAGTGTCTATTTCTAATATTAAACCCTCCTTCGAAAAACTTTGCTCTGAAAGACAGGCCCAAGGAAGTCACTAATAATGATTAAATTTGTTTTTAATTTAGTAAGTTGTTTTTATTTAATAAGTGAATTATTAAATATGTCGAAATGTATTTTGTTATGTATGTGTGTGTGTGTTCTTTCCTTTCAGTCACTTAATCAATTTTTTTAAATAACATTTTCTCTTGGATATACTCGCCCCCCCCCATTAGTGTGCGCGCGCCCCACAGGTTGAGAATCACTGCAGTAAGGCAATTAAACACAGAAAGTCTGACGGGGAAGGGCTATTGCATGCGTACAATAATTGTTTGAAAATTGAAGTTCCTCAAGTAAAATATTGGTATTGGTGTGAAGTTTCTTGGAGCTTATCTTTGTAGGAGTGGAAATTGCGAGATGGACCACTCTCAAAGAAAAAAGAAAAAAAAAAGAAAAAAAAAAGAAATTCATCTGTTCAGTGCAGGAATGTAGTAAAGCAATTAAACACAAGAAGTCTGCCATTTTTCTCTAAGAGACTCGGCCACTACAAGTAGACAATAATTCACATTTTTTTTTTTAAATCACCAGATTTTCCTAACGGTTAGGAAAGGGGTTGCTATTGAATTTCAAAGCTCTTTTTGTAAAAACGGTGAATGGAAGATCCAAAGATAACATTGTCAAGAAGTCTCCTAAAGTTTGTTAGCACAGACTAAGAATATAAGACGAATATCTTCCCGAAAATAACTGCACGACGAAATTTGAAATGCCGCTAGGTGGCGTGACCGATGCGTTATACCCTATCGTCGTTGGAATTGCATTGATCTCTATGGGAATAAAAATCTTTTAAAATTAATTAAATGAAACTTCAAGTAATGTGAAATAGTCGAATTTACATGATAAATATATTGATTATTAATCTGTCATTGTTTATGGTAAAAAAAAAAGATAAGGGAAATACAAAATCTATTTCATTTTTAGGTGTTATGCAGAACAGAACCAATTTTACTTTCGTTTTTGTGAATAATGAACAATTTAATTCAGAAAATTCATTGCATCTATTTCCAATATTATTTGAAGCGTTAATATTTCTTTTTTGATGTTTTACCTCAATTATTTATTTTAAATTTTTCTAAACTTAACCACAAAATAGATAGTTTATAGAGTTGAAAGACATCTTGATTGATTCACTATTTTAATGCATTTTACCGTTAATTGTAATTTTAGAGTTTAAATTTCAAAGATATTTAATTTTAAATTATTTTAGAATAATTAACTTGAAATCCAATATCTTTGAATTAGAAATCAGATAATTAACTTTTAATATTTTTTAATAGAAATGATGTTATAATATTAAAATTAATCTTATTTGAATTAATTATATATTTATGTTTTACATATCAATTCAATTATTCTAATGATTTTTATAGAAAATAATTTTAACATTAAATTTTTTGTTATTTTAATTTTAACTTCTTTTATTGTTAGTTAAAGCTGTAAAAATATTCCGATATGTAATTGCATTTTATTGTAGTTAATTTTTATATGCCATTGAAAATTAAATATTCTTCAAAGTAATATCTTATAAACAATAACTGTGTTATGTCATTAAAAAATTATCTAAATATAGCATTTCTTAAAATTTCATGTAAGAACTATTTAAATCTAGATTCTGGAAGTATTTTTTTGAAAAAAGTCTACAAACACATCACAACTACAATAGGCTTTCCAATTTTTCATTATTTTTCCTAAATAACATAATAAACTCTAAATTTACCTTTCTTTAAAAAGAAAGCAGTAACATAAAACACAAACTAAATTTTTGCTTTATTTTATATGAATTAAAAACCAATTAAATCCTACTTTCCTCAGTCATTTTTTAAAAGTTATAGTAACTCATGAAAAATAGGGCATTTAGTTAAATGGGATATAGGGTTCAATGCATCCAACAAAGTCAAATTATGAATGTTTGTTGTGAAAATTTATTTACTATTGCATTGCGTATCAATTTCTGCTTAACAATAGAGTTAGATTCTGCAAAAAGAAAATAATGATTAAATAACCAAAAAAATGTAGTCCTACACAAAAAGGAATAATTTAAAAATTTAGTTAATTTAATATAAAGTAAAATTAGCAAGATCCAATTCAATGTAAATACAAAAATATGTTAAATTTGTTATTCAAGATCATATTAAACATGAAAATATTGCGGCTTGAGTGGCTACCAGACGCGTCGGCAGGTGATGGATAGCCGAACAACCTGTAGCGATGACAGGATAACCTCTGAATAACAAATAGAAGGTCGCGAACCAACTCCAGTAACCCAGGTGTTATGCGACCCGTGCCGTGGGTGAATGGCACTGTGGTTATAGTGTCTTAACGGAGCCTCTAGTGCGATTGGCGAACCTCTAGAGTATTTTGCCTTACCCAGCATCTCAGGCAATACTGGGTGGACCTTTTCTGTTCCTGAGCATTTCTTTTGAGTTAATTTATGGCTGAAGAAGACAAAAACTTAACTCATATTACTGCTTCTGCAGGTAAAAAAACCCGAAGTAGGCCATTCTGTTGAAGAAATGGATACTAAGGGAAAACCAACTGAAGGGGAAGAAATGGACCCTTCTTCAAAAGAGGTAGAAATGACCTCTACACCATCAACATCCCAAGAGGGGCAGGAAGCCATTAGTAGCATGACTACATCCATGGAGGGAATTAAACTCAAAAAGAGACTTTCTGGAGCACAAAGAAAGAAACTCATGAAAGAGAAAAAAAATCGCTGAGGGCACTTGGGTAGAAAAACCCAAGCAAAAACAACAAGACGAGAAAAGA
>JAPDSC010062214.1:91403-114161 GCA_026290005.1 Latrodectus geometricus
AGAGGACGTTCTCCGAACATCCTGAGGACCATCGTTTGCTATCTGGGTAAGAATTTTCTTGGTGAGGATTTTCACCTGGCCCTGATTCAAGAACCCTGGTTTGTCAGGGGTAGAGTCAGTGGCCTTAATGGAACAAAAGGTAAGCTCATTTATGATCTTCACAGTGAAGCTAGAGCCTGCATCCTTATAGATAAAGATATTGAGGTTTTACCTCTAACCTAGTTTATTCATAGGGACCTAACAGCAGTGAAAGTCAGACTCAACATAGAGGGAAAAGATAGAGAAATTGTTTTTGGCTCTGTCTACTTACCCTATGAAGAGAAGGCTCCACCTGATCCAACACTGCACAAACTCTTGGAGTTTTGTGCAGAACACAAATTGCAGGCAGTCCTTGGGCTAGACTGCAACTCTCATCATATCATCTGGGGCAGCACAGACACGAACAAAAGAGGTGAGTGTCATTTGGAATTTATTCTTAACTATGGTTTGGATATTTTAAACAAAGGCAACGATTCGACTTTTATAACTTCTAATCGATCTGAAGTAATCGACATTACTTTAGCAACACCGGATATTAGTAAAATTATCACGAAATGGAAAGTTGATGGGAGACCATCAGGTTCAGACCATCAAAACATCCACTTCGAAATAAACTCCAATATAAATATTGACCGCCGCTTCAGGGACCCCATGAGGACCAATTCGAAGAATTTCCAAAAAGATATCATGGGGCTAACTGAACTGGGGGGGGAATTATATTAGAGACAATTATGATCTAGAAGTCACAGCAGAAACTCTGCAGAGTGAAATTCTAGGCTCATACAATAAAAATTGCCCAATGCGTACCAAAAGAGCAAAGCCACAGTATCCCTGGTGGAGTAACTCTTTGGAAACTGAAAGGGCAAATGTTAGAAAACTTTTTAACAAAGCAAAGAAACATGGTGAATGGGACAACTACTCTTGTAGTTCTCACTAACAAAAC
The DNA here is from genome assembly GCA_026290005.1 of Latrodectus geometricus. Lineage (NCBI taxonomy): Eukaryota > Metazoa > Arthropoda > Arachnida > Araneae > Theridiidae > Latrodectus > Latrodectus geometricus. The sequence continues at coordinate 92,386 of JAPDSC010062214.1, forward strand.
TATAACTAGCCTCTTTCAGTCCAATAGGAATGGAACCCTTTTGTGGGATCAACATGAAGACAACAAGGAAGGCCATTAAGAAATGGGAAAAACAAGAGATGAATGTTGCGAATTCACTGGCAATGTTTCCGCCACACATGTAATTGAGAGAACTCGAGTGGTATAAGAGAGAATACAAACAGCGAGTGTGACCCCCCAAACTTATTTTTCAGATGTTTTAGTTTTGTAAACCTTGTTTGTAATGTGTCGTTAATTAATGTTTGTAAATAAATGTGTTCGTTAACCCAATGGAAGTTTTGATTTCATAATTTCCGCAATTTCACATACTTCAGAAGAAAAAATTTGATTCGACCACTAAACTAGAAGATTCGAAAACATGGGGCCGAAACCCGAGGAATTTGAATACTTTGGAATCGTAACAACAAAGAATGACGCTTGGTGGGGTGAGTAAGAAATTCATTTCGGTTTGTAGAATAGTTTTGTAGTTTGTTTGAAGTATAACTGGTAATGTTCTAAAGTTGTAGTAATTTTGTTTAACATTGAAATTCGTTTAAGTGGAATAGTTTCGAAATTGAAAATATGTTAGGATAGTTATCAGTTATATTTGTTGTCGATTTAGTTCTTTCATTCCGAAAATTTGGAGGTTTCATATGAGTGTTTGAATTACTAATTGCTAATTTGATTCATGAGTTGAGTATAGTATTTGTGTGAGGATATGTGGATAATTGATATTTGTTTGAAATAATTTGTTGGAGTTTCAAGCGTTCACAAAGTGTCTGTTTGAATTTCTTTGGTTATGATGTGTTATTGTTTGTTCAACTATTTAGAGTGATTTACAGATTAATGTGTATTTTATTAATGTAAGTTTATTTGCAATACTTGTATCTAGAATGGCAGATAAAAAAGAATTAGACACCTCACATAGAAGTCAGCTTACAAAGTTAATTTCGAAAATAGAAAATTATTTGAGTGAATCAAATGTTGAAGTCGATGAATTAGAAAGTTTTTTAGTACAATTACAAAGTAAAGACGAACAGCTTAAAGCTGTTGATAGTAAAATCGAAGATTTCGTTGAGACTACTGAAATTGAATCGGAAATTGAGCATATTGACAAATACAATGAAATTATTATTTTCAACTCTATAAAATTAAAAAATAAAATAAAATTGCTGCAAACTGCAGTTAAAGATGAAAATACAAATGTCCCACTCGTAACAAATAATAGTAATGGTAGATCAAACATAAATTCCAAATTGCCTAAATTGAAATTGCAAACTTATTTCGGAGAGCTTTCTGAATATTTAAACTTCTGGAATCAATTCGAAAATTCGGTTGACAATAATCCTGCCCTGTCAGATGTTGAAAAGTTTTCTTATTTGTTTGGTTGTCTAGGAGGAGAAGCTCTCTCTTGTATCAAAGGTTTCGCTATCACTGCGGAAAACTATAAATCAGCTGTGAAGTTAATTAAAGACACTTTTGGTCAAAGGGATGTGTTGATTAATGCCCATGTATCTAAATTGTTAAACATGAAACCGTTAAAGCATATTTCTAACTTACATGAGTTGAGAAATTTATATTTTAAATGTCAAACTCAAATTCGTTCACTTGAGAGTTTAGGTGTAAAATCAGAAAACTATAGTGTAATGCTTTGCGCGATAATTTTAAAACTTTTCCCCAGTGATCTTGCTTTAGAGTTTAGCAAATATCAGATTTCGAGTAGTAATCATAATTTCGAGGAATTAATGAATTTTCTGCATAGGGCAATTATTGCACGAGAGAGATTTTTTCGTACACACTCTCCTGTCCCCCCACCCAAGGCGCCACTTAACCAGACTAAGCAACCCAATCGTAAAAACTTCGGCGCTCCCAATAGCAATAAATATTCTTCCGCTCATGAGTTGCTGACTAGTGCCAGTGCAAACACTTGCATCTTTTGCGGTCAAGGTCACTTGAGCCATCTCTGTGAAAATTCGAACGCTCAAAAAAAGAGAGATAAACTTATAAGAGACAAAAGATGCTTGTTATGTTGCAATTTAAAAGTTTGTAAGGGAGCCTGTTGTTCTTTTTGAAATGGAAAGCACGCACGCACAATATGTTTTAAATTAGAAAATTCCAAAAGACAAAGGATCGAGCACGACACAAATACAAAATCTAATGAGATCGTTTCTACCTCTTCAAATTTTATGAGGAATAATAGAACAGGAATTTTATTGCAATGTGTGAAGGTGGAAATAGTAGGCAAAGAGTTGTCCGATTTTGGGTTTTGTATTTTTGACAACGGTAGTGAAAGATTTGTTAAAAAAAAGTGTTTCTAAAAAATTGAGATTAAAGGTCGTGGGCTTAGAGAAATTGAATATTTATAGTTTTGGCGCTAAGACTCCTAGGCTGCAGGTCTAGCGCAGAGTAGAGTTGAAGTTGCAAAATGTTTTGAATGGACATGAGGTGGTGATTGAGGCTTTAGAAATTGAGGAAATATCGAAAGCTACAATAAATTTTCCAGATCTATGTGCTCATGCTGAGATGGAGGGAAAGGGATATCATTTGACATTTAATGTTAGAGAATTGTCTAGTAATTGTCAAATTTCAGTGTTGTTGGGATCAGATTATTATTGGGAGTTGGGCAAAGGATTTGAAAGGTTAAATGCGTCATTGGTAGCTGTTAACACTGAACTTGGATGGTCGTTGCAGGGGAAATGTGATAAAGTGAGTGAATCCACTTTAGTAAACTTAGTTCAAAGTGATCTAAAGGTTGACTCAGCTGAACTGACACGGTTTTGGGAACTAGAAAACTTGGGCATTGAAAAAATAGAGGCAAATTGCTTGAGCGTGAAAGAACAGGAAATATTGCAAACATTTAATGATAGTATTAGATTTGTTGATGGGAGATATTGTGTTAAATTACCTTGGAAAGCAGAGATGAAAGAAAAATTGGTTGACAATAGAGAATGTGCTCGTAAACGTTTTGTGTCTTTAGTGAAGAGATTTCGTAGAAACTTGTCTTTTTATGAGGATTATAAGAAGATAATAGATGAGTATCTCGAGGAAGGTGTTGTTGAGAGGTCGTCGTGTGATGCGGAACTACCGTGTCAAGAACCATCGTTTTACTTACCTCATCATGCGGTCATTCGAGAAGATAAATCAACTACTCGTCTTCGAATTGTATTTGACGGATCATCTCATGAAGAAAATGAGTTATCTATTAATGACTGCCTATATAAGGGATTAAATTTGTACCCCAATCTGTTTGAACTCCTCATCAAATTTCGACAAAATCCTATAGCCTTTACTGCAGACATTCGTCAAGCCTACTTACAAATTAGCATTGATCAAGCTGATAGAAGCTTTACGCGATTTTTGTGGACAGATGATATAAATAGTGAGTCAGTTGAAGAGTTGAATTTCACTAGAGTGTTGTTCGGATTCAAGTCCAGCTCATATTTGTTGGCTGCAACTCTGAACCACCATTTCGAAAAGAAAAGTGTGGAATTCCCAGAAACCTGCAAATTATTGTCGGACTCTTTTTATGTGGATGATTTGCTGGGTGGTGAAGAAGAAGTTGATGCGGCGTTGAAGATAACAACGGAAAGTATAGAAATTCTGAAAGAGGCTAACATGACTTTGCGTAAATGGAAAACTAATTCCAAAGAACTTCGAGAATGTTGGAAAAAGACAAATGTGGAAACTAGTGGAGAGAACAACAGCTTACTTACTGATTTTGATACTCCATCAAAGGTATTGGGTCTGTCTTGGGACCCAGATAAAGATACAATATATTTTGACGTTACAGCCATGGTGAAATTTATTAAAGAAATAACGGTGACAAAGCGTGCTGTTCTTCAAGTTGTGGGTCGTGTATATGATCCCATAGGATTCTTGGGACCTTTCGTCATAAAGTGCCTATTGCAAGAAATTTGGAGCAACAATCTAGACTGGGACGATACACTGCCACAATCACTGTATTACAAATGACAGATGTGGTGCAATGAACTGAAAACCTTAGACTCACTTCAAATTCCTAGATACTATTTTTCAAATTTGAATTGTAAATTTATATCATTTGAAATTCATTCTTTTTCAGATTCATCTATGTTAGATTATGGAGCTGTGCTGTATTTAGAGCCATATCAACTTATGGTAATATTTTTGTTAATTTTATCTGTTGCAAGAGTCGTGTAGCTCCATTAAAGGGCCTTACATTGCCTAGACTTGAGTTAATGGGAGCTCTTTTGTCTTCACGATTAACCCATTAAGTAGGTAAATGCTTCAATAAGTATAATATTTCTTCTTTTTTCTGGACTGACTCTACTATAACTTTATGTTGGATTCAAAGTCATTCTACTACGTTTAAAACTTTTGTTAAAAACAGAGTGGAAGAAATCCAACATTTAACAGATCGTAATAACTGGGCTTACTGCCCCGGAAAGGAAAACCCAGCAGACATCCTTTCTAGAGGCATTTCTGGCGGTGATTTAGCGAAAAATGTCTTATGGTGGGAAAGACCGCCTTGGTTGAGTCAACCCCGTGAATTTTGGCCTTGCAAACCTCATATTGAAAATCCCTCTGGGGATTTAGAATTACTAAAGGAATGTGGAAACATAAGTCAAAACGAATGTATTATTAAGGATGCTCAATTGATTTTTGATTTAAATAACTATTGTAGCCTTACAAAGGTTTTGAAAATTACTGTATTGGTCAAAAGATTTGTGAGTAAACTGAAGAAGCAGCTGGTTAAAATGGGAACTTATACTGCAATTGAACTTATTCGTGCAGAATTAGAATGGATTAAATATGAACAAAGGCTTGTCTACTCTTCCGAATTAGAATGTCTTGAAATCGGTAAACAGATTCCAAAGGAATTTTCTCTTTTTAAATTAGCCCCATTTTGTGATGAAAACCATATTTTGCGTGTGAGAAGTAGATTCGAAGAAAGTAGTTTATCAAACGATGAAATTCATCCAATTATTCTACCCAGACATTCCAGATTTACTAAATTGTTAATTTTAAGAGAACACAACAAAATTTGTCATAGTGGGGTGTTAGCAAATCTTGCTCAAATTAGAAACAAATAATGGATTCCAAAGGGTTAACAAGTGGTGAAAGGTGTTTTGAAATCATTTTTGATATGTAATAGATATTCTGTAAAGCCTGCTAAGCAAATAACTGCTCAATTGCCTAAAACTAGAGTACTTGAAAGTCCCCCATTTACAGTGTCAGGAATTGATTTCACTGGTCCAGATTTTATTCGTTCGGGGAACACTCAATAAAAATCCTATATAGCTTTATTCACATGTGGGGTCACGAGAGCCTTGCACATAGAATTGATAACTGATAATTGATAGCTTTATTTTGTCTTTAAGACGGTTTTTGGCAAGAAAGGGAAATTGTAGGGTCATCATTTCAGACAATGCTAAGAGTTTTAGAACTGTAGATAACATTTTGAGGGACTTTTCTCAAATTTTGAATGATCCGGATTTAAAAAACTTTGTTGCAGTACATAACATCACTTGGCAATTTATTGCTCCTCATGCCCCATGGTGGGGTGGTTTTTATGAGCGGCTCATGAGGAGTGTCAAGGAGCCTTTGAAGAAAATATTGGGTAAGGCTTGTCTTAATTTTGAGGAAATTATGACTGTCCTAGCTGAAATTGAATTAGTATTAAATCATAGACCACTTACTTATGTAAGTAATGATTTGGAGGAACCGCAGCCTCTTACCCCGGCCCATTTTTTGTTTCCTAGTCTTGAAAATGTTAAGTATCCAGGGCATTTTATTGAGATATTTGCCAATCCACCTTCCACGAAGGAAGGTTTGACTCGTCGAAGGTTATATCAGACTAACCTCGTACGTCGGCTCTGGGTTAAATGGAAGCAAAATTACTTAATGCAGTTGAAAAATGCGCAGAATTTTATACATCCAGTACCAGAAAATAATCTAAAAATAGGAGACGTCGTTTTGATTGAAGGTACCCCTAAATCCAAATTATTATGGCCTCTTGGCATCATCGAAGAGGTGTTTGTTGGTTGTTTTAAATGGACATGTACGTTCTTGCCTTGTCCGAACAACTAAAGGTCGCTACAAACGACCAATCCAGTTAATTTACCCACTTGAAATAAATTGATCTCTATTTTCTTCATTAAATAGTGTCTTGTGTATTTTGTGTATATTTGTATGTTCATAATTATGTATGTGATTTAAAAAATTTTGTGTTATATTGTTTGTTGTTAATATCAATTAGTGTACTCTTAACAGAGTACAAGTGGGGTGTGTTGCGAATTCACTGGCAATGTTTCCACCACAGATGTAATTGAGAGAACTCAAGTGGTATAAGAGAGAATGCAACCAGCGAGTGTGAACCCCCAACTTATTTTTCAGATGTTTTAGTTTTGTAAACCTTGTTTGTAATGTGTCGTTAATTTATGTTTGTAAATAAATGTGTTCGTTTACCCAATGGAAGTTTTGATTTCATAATTTCCGCAATTTCACATACTTCAGAAGAGAAAATTTGATTCGACCACTATACTAGAAGATTCGAAAACAATGAACAAAGTTTGGTGTGACTCTCCTGGACAGAAACATGCAAAAAGTATGATTTTCAACTTATCTGAGAAAATTGCATCTGAAAGTCTTAGACTCCCAAGATTGAAGACTCTTAAATGATTATACATTTTCGTACTTTTTATTTTCAATAAAACACACTCATAAATCCATTTATGTGAGTACCTCATTCCCTTTTCTTTGCACTGTGATGCTTTCAAACATGTTTCAATAGCTTCACGTTGGTTCTCTGGAAGTTCAGAAATAATGTCAGAAATTTTCTTTTGTTTGATTGCTATACATTCTTTCTTGGCTCTAGTAATTTTTTCTTGTAATTTATCTACCTGTATAAGAAAATATCTGTCAATTTTGTGGACTATATACTTAAAAAGCAGAATAGTGAGCTATCACTTATAAATCTTGCATATAATTCTTAATGGAATAACTTGATTTATAAGAAAACAATTGTAAAACTATACAATGGAGGGGGAAAAAACAACTTTCATATTTAGAAGATCTTAACAAATACTAAGAAAAAATTATGTTGATAAATTAATTTATGTTACAAACTTTACCTTTATTTTTAGAGCCAATTTTTGGTTGTTGTTGGAGGCAATTTTTACAACGATCAGTTTTTTTTTATGTAAAAATTACAAGGAATATAACCAAAGCATTTTTTTCCTCTATAAATATAAAATCAGTAATTTTAATCCATAATAAAGTTTATTTGTATTTAATAAATGGAATAATTATTTTACTTACATATTTGTAGCATCAGCACAGATGATATATTTCTCAACATCTTTAATGAAATTAAATATACTTTCCCTTCCTGTCCGCCTGAAACTGTTCCCAATTGTAGTTAAAATTCCTTTAAAGAAAACCTAATAAAATTGAAAGCTTCTAAGTAAATAAAATTATTGTACATTACAAATATTTTCTTCCAATAAAAAGAGAAATAGTAAACATACTTAAACATTAAGATTTTCATTTATTACAATTCTTCTTTCTAAGAAATGATCACTGGTCCAGAACAAAAGAACTATAGAATTTCTTGTGATTGAGTATGACCATTCACCAGATGTAAAAAGAAACTGCTGTAACTGTGTTTTTAAAAATTCAAAATTAAATTCTGGTGTTGTTGATGAGCATTCAAGTATCTCATGGTTTACTTCAGATAATGATTCTATTATATTTTCTGTAACAGAATTTAAAATGAATATTTTCAGATTTCTAAATAAATAAATTAGAAATTTTTTTAAAAAGAATACAATCCAAGATCATAAATTTTAACAAAAATTTGGCAGGCATTTCACATATATTTCTAAATATTAACAAAAACCACTATTCTAATTTAATGGATAAATAGTAAAATAATTTTTCGAAAATGATAAAACTCCTTAACCTGTACAGAAGTTTGTTCATTTTTAATTTTGCTGGAAAACTATCACATTTTTTCTTAGTTGCATTTCTAACAGCAGGCAATTTTGTTTTTCTTGTGCTTGATGAAAGGTAGTTGGGCAAGTTCAGGAAGATATTTGGAATAGCATCTTTCATCAAGTTTGGTTTTCCTTTTGGCAACTTCCACACCTAGGCACATATACTCAAAATTTTAAAAAATGTCTTATACATTTTAAAAAATTTATACAACACAAACTACTTACAGTTCCATCTGATAGCTTTTGTACATAATAATTATCTATAGCTTCTTCTTTAAAGTGCAAAGAACACACTACATCTGAAGAAGTCAACTGTCTATCAGCCCGAGGAATTGCCGGTTTCCATTTTTCAAGCAAGTTTTGATCCTTAATCAAGAATACATTATAACATGCAGAATAAATTATTAAAGTTATATTTATATGGTTATGCATGAGTACACAAGCTTTTTAAATATCAAATTATAATTATATATTTTTTATTTTAATCAAATCAGTGATAAAGAGATTTACTAGATCTTAGCTTTAATATTGATATTAAATACATCTAAATTTAATAATAATAATAAAAAAAAGGAATACACAAGCAATAGAGAAATGTGGAAGTAAAGTTAGATTGATATATAAATTTCATGAATTACTTGAAAAAGATATTTAAATTTTTCCCTCTAACCAGTATGCAGAAATAAAGAAGAGAAATACAATTTATCATACTAAATCGTTGCATTTTAATTGACCAGCAACTATTTTATTACCAAAAGGAGCTAAACTGGATAATTGATTATACTTCGCCATCAAAATTTACTTGCCGATTTCAGGCCAGATTGCAAAAAAAAAGAAAAAAATACAAATGCATAGATATTATTCATTATATAACATAAACTAACTTATCAAGATAAAAATTATAAATTGAAAATAAAAGTAGATGAATTATATTTTGCACGTTGTCTTTGCTGATGTAGAAATTTGTTTTGTGCGCCTTTGGTGCACCAAATTTGGTAGTTTTTCCCCATTCTTCTTTCTTCGATCAATATCTGATTTATAGCCGCTTTTACAGCCAGGACAAAAACATGTATTTAGCATTTTAAAATAATAAAAATATTTGGAAATCACTAATACAAAATTACGAACTTCGAAATGCAACACAAAACAATGTAAACAAATTCGATTCATAAACTTGAGATGCTTTTAACGCCACCTAGAGTCAAACATGTAAAGGAAAGTCTCTCAAGATGGCGATCCATTTTTTGAAGCCTCCAAGGAGGAAGTGGTTGGTTTACTATCTTAGTCTGTGATGTGAAAAGTTTAATTTCTAATGTAATAAAAATACATCAGCGAGTATCCTCGTATTTAAATTTTAAAGTTTTCTACTATTTTAATTATATATTACAGATGCACTTTGAAATGTATTCAGAGGAAAAAAAAAGTGCTGACTTTGAATTAATAGCGTAAGAAATCTCTGAGTGAACGAGAAGGAAAAGAATTATTCTTCTATACAATAAATAAGATATGAAATAAATAATCTGATTAATATAACCATAGCCGGCATAACTTGTGCCCGAGTAAAATTTATATTTTAGCACCCCTCCCCACTAGAAGTAAATGTACTTATTTAAACAGTAACAATATGGTGTATTAATTATAGTGCATACGTTTTTCCCTTGCCCTTAATGAAGCATATTTATCGATTACTTTATCGGTATCGATCACTTATAATTTTCCTCGTTCTACATTTAAAAATGCTACGTCACTTAGGCTATCTTATCCCATTGTTTAATTTGAATGTCAGAACAGATTTTGATTTACTGCATGAACGTTCACTACTAGCTATTGATATTCAAAGAATAAGAGTAATTTGAAATGCGATTCTCATATTTAGAAATGTCATAGCTATGACATTATGAAAGTAAACAGCTTCAATATCGTGTGATGTGTTTAATTTCATTAAAACATTAATTATCTACTTATATATTTTTTAAATAGAATCAGAAATATTTTCACTGAAGCAATATTAACTTATAATCTTTTTAATTTTTTCCAAAAGTTATACACTTATTATTTTTTCACAAACCAAGAATTACAAATTAAAGTATTGATCCCAGTCCAATTAGACCACATGAATATATAATATGACTGTTGAGAGATAAACCAAACCGGTAATTACAAATATTCAGATAAGAAAAGAAATTTTGACATTCATATCTCATAATTATACTTTGAAAAATTTTCTCAGTTTTTTTTTTTTTTTTTTTTTTTTTTTTTTTTTTTTTTTTTTTTTTTTAACATATGAGAAATTTCTACTCATTGTTAATATGATTAATAAGAAATTTCTTATGATTTTGAAATATATTTCTTTATTAAAGTTAGAGTTTATTTTTATTCTGAGTAATTTAATCAAATTTTTACATAATGGTAGCCAAACTCGCAGTCTAAATGAATTAGGAATTATTTAAAATATCAATTTATTCAAATTTTTTTAATTGCGCTGAAAAATATATTTATATACTTTTTTGATAGATAAATGTAATTTTTTGTTTATTTAAAAGCGTTAAAGTTCAAATTTATTAGCCACATTTCTTTTTTCTCAATTCGAAACTGAACAAACTTAGATAAAATATCACTTATCATAATTTTTATGGAAAAAGGGGGAATTCTATTGATCGCTATTCTACTGATTAAAAATTGAAATTTTGTGATTACTCCATCCATTATAAGAATGATAGTAATATTATCAATAGTCATTCTTCTAAAAAAATAATAACTTCATGTATTCTCGTTTTTACATACATATTCTTGACATATAAGTTTTGACAGGATGAAGGCTCACTTTGATGTCTAAATTTGATTTATTATTTAAAAATTCTTGCTGTCCTTAATCTGAACAAAAACTTTCTACTGTAAGTGTTAAATTCACTAAATTTAGTCATCTATCATATTTAATAATTGAACAAGTCTTGCTTATGGTATTTATAACTTTGGACAATATATAATAAGATTGTAAATATTTTTGTACCTGAAAAATAAAATTTACTTTTCAATAAATGGTTGGTTGGGTTTTCTGGCGCAAGGTTTCAATAAATGATACTTTGCCTTATTTTTAAATAATGATTATATTTTTAAAAGAAATTTATTATTATAATATATATTCCGAATATACGTTATGAAATATAAGTCACAATTACATGTCGGGTTTGATTAAGTATTGAATAAATTTCTCAAATATGATAAATGCACATGAATATCAATATAACAGTTCACATGAAGAATAGGATTCACTTCTTTTTATAAACTTATTTAGTTATCCATATAAAATATACATTATCTGTAACAAATTTTTGAAAACATATTTGAAAGTTTCTGAAAACGTGGATGGCATACTTCATATTTGATTATTTAATACAAGTTTTTACCAGTGTATATATTTATTAACATGCTTATATAGTTATGAAAATTAAAAATCAAATTACTTATTATTTAAAATTTATTTGATGTTTAGAGTTTTTATTTTAGGAAATATTTTTTATTTGACCTGTAATTTTGTTGGCGTTTCATTAGCATATATTGAAAAAAAATCTTCTTTTTTTTTCTTTTTAAAAGGTAAAAATATTTTTTTTTTTTTGCTCAAATATTTAGAATAAGTTTCTTGAGTATATTTCAATTAATAATTTCAATTTATATGAAAAAGTTATCTTTTTCCTTGAAAAAAAGTTTCATTTTAGAGAATATAAATAAACCGGGCGTATTTATTATTTTACATTGCATATATATAAAAAAAATTCCATATTAAAATTATCTTTGAATGTTATAAATCTGTTCAAGGCGAAAGGAAATAATACCATTGCGTAAACCTTACTTAATAACCTTAAAAAGTTTTCTAGAAAGGTTCCTTAAAAGGTTTTCTAGCTTTTAAATCAGAAAAATTGATTTTTGATTTCAAAATGAAATTTATGCATACAACATTACGTTGTTTTATTTAAGTTTTATAATTTTTGAAAACTTTGTTATTGTAAGTCATAAGACAATCTCAACATTTAGTAATCAATAGTTTGTTGAGTCTTACATAACCAAAATGTTACCTATAGGAATGGGAATTGAAAATAGGGAAAACAATTTTTTAATTTCTTCAGTTGGTTAATAAACTAGATAAATACGTTTGTAATTTTTCAAGCCATCGTCAGGAAAATATTAATATTTCCTCAATAGTAAAAAATTAATACATAAATAAGTATCCTGATTTCAAAATTGTAAAATGTCAAATGTTGAAAGCATAATAAAATCTATTTGCAACCTATTATGTGAAAGCATTTTCAATAAATAAAATAATTCAAAGATTTTGTATTATAGCAAATAATTATTATTTATTATTCTCATTGAAGTATGTAGTCAAAAGTATAATATTCAAAAAGTTTTCCTAAATGCAATTTTTTTTATCCAAAAATTTAATTTATTTAACTTAAAATAAAATTGATTAAAATTAAAACTTTTGGATATTTATGTTGACGTAAAATAATACAATATTTATGATAAATAAATTAATTTAAAGTCCTCAGGATAAATATTTTTAAAATTTTATCAAATTTTTTCTAAATAAAACTATAAAATCATCAATATAGCTAAAGACATTTGAATAGTTTGATTTTTCATAATATTGTAATAATAGTTTTGGAAGACTTGAAAATTTGGATCTTTGAGGAATACCTTTAATCTGTATGTATATTTTATCTTCACAAAAATATTATAAATACAGAATGAGTAAATATCTTTTTAATTTTAAAGTAATGTCAAATAAAGACTCATATTCATAAAATAAAATGTTAATACTACAAAAAGTTTATCTATTAGGAAGCTAGTATAAAGTTAAAGTCATATCAAGAAATATCATCAATTTTATTAGTAGATATAATATTATTTACTGGTTTCTTATTATTAATTATCGATGTATTATTTCATTTTATAATATTTTCTAAAATGATGATTAAATGAAAGCAAATTTATCCAAATTAGTGTTACAGCGTCAGTTAACGTATTAGAGTTTTATTAGATTCTTATGAAATTTATGATTTATAGAATATATATATAATAATTTATAAGGAATATTAAAATTAATATTTTTAGTTTTAGATTGTGTTTTTAAGAAAAAACTAAAAATTTTTTGTAAATAGTTATTTTAGCAGAATTGTTTATTTTATGGGTTTTTGAATTTGATATTTCTACTTCATTTAAAATTTAAAAGTAAAATTTTTTTACAAAAAATGCATAATTGTATAGTTTTGGCATATTTCTAATTTATTACAGAAGTACCATTGTGAAAAATGTTTTAGTCTTCTATATATTATATTTATAATTTTCTCTATATATTATAGAATACTGTTATTTGCTGTTATATAATATATATTATCTAATTGGGAAATCGAAATCCATTAATAATTCAGTTTTTTATATTTACAAATAAACGAGTCTATTGAAGTAACGAAAACAGGAAATATCAGAACTACATGAAAATAATGGAAATTATATCCAATCATGTTTTCTCATAACGTAATTAACACCGCCTAGATCTTTTGTCCCACATCATTTAGAAAATTTTCAAAGTAGTAGTACGTTGAGTAAAAATGTTCCTGAAGCCCCTACTTAGAGTTGCCGATATTTCAGTTTGGCATCTACCATAGACTTTACATTACGTGACGTCACAGCTCGATATTTTTTTTCGGCAACTCAGACTCACTGTTCAATGAATGTTCGAGATTTCTATTAAGTTTGCTCTAAGAAAATAGCTGTTTTACTAGATTAATAGATCGCTTTTCTAGCTAACACGTTTAAGATTGCCATATTTTGCTTAGTAGGTGACCAGATTTCATGATGAACTCCTATTTGGGAATTTATTTTGTAGCCAAATTTTGTTTTGAGTTAGCTATGTTGCTATTTTTTCTCTCAATTTTATCGTTTGAAATAATGAAAGCAAATCTTTGTCGATGTGAAAAGGAAAAATATATGGTTGCTGTATGTTTGATTATAAATAAATTTATTCAAAAGGAAGAGAATTCGGAGAAGACTATAACTTCTAAAGAGACAAAATTTTGGTTGTTTTAATAACCTAATGAAGGAATTTGCTTTAGAAAATTGTTTCTGAAATAGTTTTTTAGTATATTTTAGGTATATATAATTCTTAATCAGTCATAGATTATTAGTATTTGTATATTTTCAGAGTTATTTAAAATATATAAAATGATTCAAAAATAAAGTTTTTGTACTAAAAATGACGGCAGTGAAATTAACTTTAAACTTTTCGCTTTCATTAAAAGAATATTATATTCTTTAATTTATCGAACATATACTTATGATACTTTTCATTATCAATTGTTCAATAATGTACAAAAGTAAAATTTTTAAGCCCAATTTAATTATCTTCTTCTTTGCTGCTTTCACCTAAGTAGTCCACTCAGAACAGAAAAATTGACATGACAAATACTCTAAATACGCTTACAACTAAGTCTTAAATAGCTTTTTAAGTAATGTCACGAAAATTGTGTACCATTCTAAAAAAAATTAAATTCTTATTAAATTTAAATTTTGTGAATTTAATATAATGTATTTATAAAAATTAAGTATTTCACATGCTCTCATTAACAATAATGAAAACAGATTACTTCTTTACGAGTTATTATTTCCGCTTGGTGAAAAGAAGACAAAACCAGTTCTGTTAATCATCAATTGGCGATACGAAGTGCTCGAATCACAAAAAAAGTTGCTCCTTTTCAGCAACTCATAACGCCAATAACTTTTATTTGGCATGAAACTTGGCGAAAAAAAAACAATGTTCAAATTTCAAATGAGCAGCTGTAAAAAAAAAAAAAAAAAAAAAAAAAAAAAAAAAAAACTGAAATTTTATTGGACAAAGAATACAGACGTTGTCTCTTTCGAATTCAGTATTTAATTTGTGGTTTCTTTTTTTCAATTTTTCAATATGAATGATGAAATAAAAATCATTACAATTATGATAGTGGCGGCTACATCATTATTTATGAAAAAAATATATAAATAATAATAATAGAACAGTGTGGACCAAACCTTGGCTGTCAAATTGGCCCATCATTTGGTGCTTACCACTATTTCGTAAAAGAATTAGAAATTGCTGAACCATATCCCCTTAAAAATTTTGTGCGAATGGATAAGAGTAATTTCGATTATTTGCTCGAAAAAGTGAAACCTTCTATTGAAAAAAAAGATTCTTTAATGAGAGACTCAATAACTGCTGTGGAGAGGTTTGCGATATTTAGCTTCAGGTATGTTTTTGAAATTATTTTTCTTAATAAGAATGTTTATATTTTCTAAAAGTTTATATCTGAACTAAATTAATGCATATTTTGCATTACAAAATGCAGCTTATCTGGCATTATTCCAGAGACTTGTGAAGCAATCTTTAATGTTTTAAAAGAATTTACTAAGGTAAATACGTGTTTCGCAAAATTTTATTTTTGTATTTTTGACGTGTTATGACAATATTCTTTGAGCAAAAATGAACTCTTTCAAATTAATTCTAATACAAGAATATATTACTTACGAAAATACTGTTATAAAAATATGATATATTTAAAAAAATTAAAAATCTTGTCTTTCTTATATTAGTAGTTAATAATTTGGGAGCTGTTGAACAATAAAATATTTAAATAAATTGTATTTTGATAATTTTTAATGAGCTTCAATATGAAAGTTAAGATTTTAATTTTGTATTGTATTTTTGTCTAAACTACAATTTTCTGCTTACGATTTTTAATGTAATCAGATTTACTTATATGGCATTCAGGATGGTTAGTTAAAAAAATATTATGTGAAATTGCTTAATTTATTAACCCTACATGTAATCAGAATTTATGAAATTATTCATAAAAATGCTATTTATTTCTGTGCTTTCTTTTTTAAAAGGACTTAAATTACTTTAGTTCTTATTGGAAGAAAATCAAAATGACTAATATGGAAATTTATTTTAATGAAACAAATTGATATATCTATGCATATTTTTTCTATATATTCTTGTTATCATTGATATTCTTGCTTAAAATTTTAGAAAAACTTAACATGCTTAGTTCTACTTCTTTCTTTTGAATTATTTTATGACTATTAAATGTATTGATTATGTTATATAATTATACTATTGCATATATTTGAGATGCAATAAATTTTTCGAAAATTAAAAATAGTAAATTTTTGCCTTTTAACCATAAATTAAAATCTTTAAAGTTGGTTTTCAATTTAAGGAAGATTTGATTGTTGAAAACGTAGAACTGGTAATCTGCTAGAAAAAAAACTGATGAAAAAATATTATTTTCAGTTATTAGAAATAGTTTTTTCTAACTTCATTACTTTTTTCTCTGCTTATGTTTTTCTATTTTAAATTTAATATTTATTTCTTTATTTTAAGTATCTAAAGATGCAGCTGAATGGAGAAAAATTGCTGAAGGATTTCAACAAAAGTGGAACTTCCCGAATGGGATTGGAGCTCTAGATCGAAAACATGTTGTTATTAAAAGTAAAAGAGAATATGGTTCAGCATATTTTAACTACAAACATGACAGCTGTATAATATTGTTTGTATTGGTTGACGCTGACAGCAATTTCATATATAGTGATGTTGGCACAAATTTGAAAGTTTCAGACAGTACTATAATCTCCAAGTCTTCTTTGTTTGCTGCATTAGAAAATTCTGCTTTAAATCATACCAGAATCAAAAGAAATACCTGGGAAAACAGTAAAAATCCTTTATGTCATGGTTACTGATGAGGCTTTCCCATTAAAATCATCATATTTGATGAAGCCATTTCCATTAAGACATCTGACTCTACATCGTAGAGTGTTCAATTACAGACTGAGCCATGCAAGAAGGACAGGGGAAAATGCTTTTGGCATACTGTCATCTAGATTTAGAGTTCTTCAAAACTGCAATCCTTTAAATGTTGTGAAAGTAAACGCAAATATGTTGGCATGTGGTGCATTGCACAATTTTTGAAGCGATATACAGCATTAGCTGATATATTAGTTTGGGGAAAAAGTAATCCATTATTTTTTCGGTAGACGTCTGTAGTGATCGATATCTCGTGAGGTATTTATCAAACAATTTCAGATTTATGCTCGTTGGAAAGGTGACATTTGACACTAAAATATCCTCTTGCGGTTTTTTGTTTGATTAATTCAGTTACGAGTACAAGGTTTTAAAAGTGGAAGACAACAAACAGAAAATTCGATACATTTTCGTTTTTCTCTTGTAACGGCGAAAAAGATAGCCGGGTGGCTAAAATTGTGAAAGGTGTTTATCGTCCTATATAAGACTGTAACAACCAGTTACGTACAATTTTTGTTTCGTCGATTCCATCCGGGTATTTTTGATGTTAGAGATGCACCTCGCATGTGGATACAGCATCGTCGAAAATGTCTATAAAATATCAAAAATGATCGAAGTTAACCGCATGTCAGCAGTCGTAACGCGCAAGACCTAAAAATCTACATGAAAGCTGTTTTAAACCTTTTTACAAAGTGAATCCAAAAGAAGTTACATAAAGTACACGTAAAAATAATGGATTTCTTTTCCCCCGACCTAATATATGCTCCTGTTAACAGTTTTTCAAGAGAGTGCATTGAATCTGGGGAATTTCGCTCAGCTGAGTGTAAAGGACATAATTATGCAGGTTCCCTGTGTTAGGCAAGGAAGTTGTTTTTCATCGGCTGAAGCACGCCGATCAGGGAGGAATATTTAACCTATTTCAAAAGTTCAGGCATATTACCTTAGCAAACAAAATTTTTTTAAGAAGTGTTTGCCATTTTTAAAATAAAAAGTTTATAATCAAAAACATTTTATGCTTAAAGGTTGTATTATATTATTAGTTTCATAATAAACATGAGTTGTATTCCTTGTTGATCTTTTCTTCTATTATGACATTTTAATGAGTGTGGACAGAGTATTTTAACATGCATTGTCAAAAATTACCTAGCTTCTCTAGAAAGGTATGAGAATTTTACTGTGCCCCTCCCCCCTTAAAAAAAAATGAAATCTCTCTTCAGTCAAATAGTTTCTTAACACTGCTGTCCTTAATTTTAGACATTTACTTAAATATTAAGAATTCCGGTTTTTAAAACTTTACATGACAATTTTATTGCTATACTTACTTTGATTTATTTTAATTGGTTTATAATTTGTCACTTAATGGTTTCTTTTAGCATACAAAGGCTAACTGAGCTAATATCTACAATAAGGAAAGGACTACACAACTATTTTTAATATTAAGAGGAGAATCAAAACCATGAACTGTTGAATTTATGACTAATTACTTTAATTATTCAAATCATTAGCTTGTTATGTGTTTGTTGTAAATTTAAGTACATTTTATTTTTTAGGTGAAAATAATTCTTTTAGGTTCTCTTTATTTTTTAGGTATAATATTTTGAAATTATAATTTACTTAATTTTTATGTATAATTTCATCCTCAACATCGTCAACAATCAACTGAAAATTTCTTATAGAAATATTATTAGCCCTTTAAAGTCAGGCGTGCTGAATTCGGCGCATACCTCTAGAATCATTTTGCCTCAGTAACTGAGTTATTCCACAATAGCCCATTGTGACGTTTTCGGCACATTCGTATTTGCCGGCAGCAGTAAGTGTTGTTTTTACGAAAGTAAAAAAAATTGTTGACCATGAAGGTTTAAAAAAAAAAAAAATAAAATAAATAAAAGTAACTGCCAATTTCAAAAACAATCTTTTAAAGAAATTAGAAACAAATGATATCCAAATATAATTTATTTATAATATATTCAAATTCTATAAGAAAATGTAAATATTTTAAAAATAAATCTGAACACAGCAATATTTTGAGAACTGCATTATCAGCTTACTACAATATGAGCTGAAAAATAAATTTTTGAAATTGTTTTAATATTTAAAGATAAATATAATTGAAATCGTTTTTCTTTTGACTTATGAGTCTTCTATATAGGTAACTAAACGTTTGTTATCATATTCTCCTGCTTTTCTTCCACTACCTTTTTTCTTAATATTAACTTCTGCAATTTTTAGTAAACATGAATACTGAATGAAGGTTTTGTTTTTGTAATGTAGTTAAGTAAATTAATTTCCTTATATTTTATAATATATCTTCTCATGAAATACTTCATTGTGTTGTATGGTAACTCTTTTTAAAATTAAAAAGTCAGTTTTTGAAAACTGGCTATGTAGATTCCCAGAAAACACAAGCCTATCGGCAGTGTCAGGTACGAGTCGACATTGGCATGGTGATTTCGTAACGATATTAGTTCCGTATCGGCAAACGACATCAAAAATTTGATCTTTAATGTTATCGGAAACAAGTATCGGTCCTAATACGGCTAACTGCCGGCAAATTTTGAATGTCGTCTGCCGATACAGGTTTGATACATACATTCCGAATATTATATGCGGTATGAGTCCTGTTGCGGAACTGTTAAAGTCAGTGGAACCATCAGTTCAAGCTTTGAATTCAACACCATCATTGTCACAAAAGCAACAAGTGTAATGACTCAGAACTCATGAAATCGTAGGATAATGTTTTTTTTTTTAATTTTAATTTTCATTGCATTTTATACTTTTTAAAAAATCCGTTTAATCAAAACAGCATTAATAAAACAGCGTGATCATATATTTAGATTTTGATAATCATGAAACGGGTTTCATCGAGATGTATCCGAATCACAAATAAAGGAAGTTTAATTATCGAAAATTGCATAGACAGATGCACTTGCTTTTTCTTCTATTACGTGTATGACATTTTTTGACAGCAATTGTTATTTTAAATTTTCTTATAGCTAACGTTAATATAGCTAACGCTAAAAGTTAAATATTAAAAATAAATAAGTTCTCTCTGTAAGTATATATTTTAAGTTATATAGCAAAATACCCTTTTAAGCTTGCTTGCAATAAAAATAAATATTTTTTAATAAATTTGGTTGTAATTCAATATATATGAATTTACATAATGCCCTTTATGTTCATTATGAAACCTTTCGATCATTCGTCAAAGGTGTACGACTTTTTAGTGGCTGTAACACACAAAGGTCATTTTAAAATATTTACATGCCCATAATAGAGAATCATTTACATAGTGACCTTGTTGAGAAAGCCGTGTTTTTCGTGATCAAGAGGTAATGAGTTATATATTTGACATGGTCGAAGATTCATTGTAATTATTAACGAAGAATTGTATTGAAGATTCATTGTAATTATTAACGAGATGGGACTTTTATTAAAGGCTCTAATTTCAATGTTCTTTCACTGTTGTGACATAAAATGCAGAGGTGATTCTCAGGTGTCGACCTTTTCAGTTAACGGTATTCAAAATTGCTAGATTGTTTTTACATAAAAGTTGAAAATCCAAAAAATCCTCGTGTTGTTTTAGTTTTTCTATTTTAAAAATTAATATTATAATTCATTAACATTTTTGTATCATATGGATATATTTCTATAGTAAATTAAAAAGAAAATTCTCAATGGATTTATTTATCTCCTTCCTTATCTGGCTTTATTTTTATTATTTTTCAGCTTTCCCTTCCCAGATAGCAAACAAAGTTCAATGAACATCCCTCGGACATCCAAAACATCCATATTTGATCCTCCGACGTCTTGGATGTGACTTGGACGTCCCCTGGATGTTCTTTGAGAAAGTCCTCAGGACAGCCTTGTAAAGCTGTTCTAAGTATGTCTTTTTATGGATCTGTTTTGAACGATCTGTTGATAAACATCCTGAAAAGGTTTTTTTACATCCTTTTTTGGTTTTTCTAACAAATGATCTGAATGCGTTTTTTTATTTACTTATAAATTAAAAAATCATATCAATTTGTTAATAAATGTAAATAATTTTGTGCTACATTGTATTTAGTAATTATGTACTACATTGTATTTAGTAATTAAATGAGATTATATTCTCATTTTAATTAGTAGAAATCACCTTATGCAAAATTTATGAATTTTTGTGCTATTAAAGATCCTGTCTTTTATTTCATCATAATTATAAACAAAGATATATGTAAAAACAAAAGAGTATGTTTGGCAAAACTATATTTTTTTGAATACGACATGAATTTAAAAGGGATTTTCAAGGGTTATACGACTGCTATGACGACAGTACATATATTCTAAAGGTAAGTTATGTCAATACGTTAGATCAATACGAATTGATAAGTTTTAAAATAATTAACAGATTACAAAGTATAATAATATTTTTAAGATATGTTCATAATGTTTGTTCAAATTTAATATAATGTTGTATTTACTTCCGCTACATTTTGTTTTCCAGGTAAGGAAAAAAAAATCTTGGTAAAATTTTCTCTTGTTACAATTAAATTTATATAATGCAATTTTGATTGAAAATTACAAACGTTCTTCAGTTTATTCTTCACCATTAAAAATATCATTTAATTAAAATAATTAAAGCGTTTATAAAAACAGTTGATTTTCTTGAAGAGCATTTAGAAAAAAGAATTATTTATGCATAGGATGTAAATTTTTTATCTGTTATATTTATATATTATATTTACATTTTTTATCTGTTATATTTTATATATATATATAAGGATGCAAAGGCTTTAAATGCGATTTTATCAAACTCAAAAACTCGAACAAGTTAACGCTAAACCAACAAAGTTAGAGTGCACGCACGTTTATAAATTCGTAGTTAGTGCCGAAGTTCTAAATGAAATAAATGAAGTTCTAAATGAACCTTAACATATAAAGTTTTGTTTCTGATAATCTTGATCTTTCTAGATTATCTTATAAAATATTAATTT
>JAPDSC010062215.1:0-13712 GCA_026290005.1 Latrodectus geometricus
TACTAAAAATCAATTAATTATTCATAAAATCAGCTTCGTTTCTACAAGTTTTATGATTCTTATAAACAAAAAGTTAATTTTAAATTGTATTATTTAATATCACACGTATATATATTTTTATTTATGAATAAGTGATAAAAGAGTTTTTCCAAATACCACATTGACATTTCTTTAATATTATTATACATTTTTCAGTAGTAATTATCGTGTAAATTTTTATTTTTAAAATTCGAAACATTCTTAGACATACATGCATTTAGTTTGCATCAGTTTAATCATTACAAAAGTTGTAATTTAGATTGAGATTTTTATACTATTTACATAAATTAATATTTTAATATTGGAAGACTATATACATTATATTTTAAATAAATTATTATGTATTGTATACACACATTTTTACAATTTTTTAATTAAATATTGTACTATTAACACTTTACTTTAGTATTAAACACTTTAAATATTAAACAAAATACGAAAAAATTACTAAAAATCAATTTATTCAATCATCTCATAACAAGATGCTTTTCCGTTATAATTAGTAATACCCCACTACAAGACTTGCAAGAAACTAATAAATGTTTCTAATATCCAAAAAATTAATAAATATTCTGAAAAAAATTATTAAAATAATAAATTTTCACTGAAAACTAAACAGTGATTGATAATTTAAAATTAATTTTATAGTACTCATCTGACTGAACAAGCGCTCCATAATAATTCACTAATAAAAAAAAGTAATTTAAAAGGCATATAAATTTGCTTAGTAATGTAGTGATTTTCTAGCTGACAAAATCATACATTTTGACAAAAAAAAAGAAACTAACTAAATATAATATTACACTTAATGATTAATATTATAAGAATTAAATATAACATTACTCTTAAATGTGCTTCCCTAAAATCAAACTGAAGGACCAAAGATAATTAAATAAATGGAAATGTAGAACGTGTTATGAAATAATTTTCAACAAGTATTCTTAAGTCATAATTATTTGTCTTTTTAAGTCCAAAATTATTGCGTTCATTTTTTAAATAAATCATAAATATAATAATTTCTTAATATTATGGAGTGTAAGAAAATATATCTCCGTTATTTTTCAACAATGCGTTTTCATTTAATGTCATTTTCCTATTATTTTTGCACTCGTATTAACAAACTTTGTGTTTTTCTAAGTATTTTCTTTCCAGTAATTCATTCTGAAGTAAATTATGAAGTCTTAATTACAATTAATAATTTTTCATCACATTGATTTTTAATTTAGATAATTAAGGAACATACTAAAAATTTAAAGAAAATTTCTTAATGAAAATAAAAATTACAGATATGATTTCTAAAAGTAAAAAATAAATCAAAATAAAATCAAAAAGAAAGACAAAATATAATTAAATAACTGGACATGTTTCGCATTTTATGAAATAATTCAATAGGGTTTTTTATGATATTATTATTTATCTTTTTAAGTCCTAAAATGTAATTAAATACACACGTTCGTTTCTTAGCAAAATAATAATAATTTATCAATATTATAGAGCATAAGAAAATAGTTAATAAAAAAACAGTAATTTTCATATATATATTTTCATTTGATTTCCTTTATATTTACATTCGTTTTGATTAATTACTTAATTTTCTAAATATTTTCTCTCGAGAAACTGATGTTTTTCTAAATTAAATTGAAAAGTATTAACTACAATTAATAATTTTTCGTCCTACTGATTTTTAATTGAAACAATTAAACAGCACATTAAAATATTAAAGAAAACTGTTTAATTGCAACAAAAGTGACAGATCATTATTATATTTTTATAACATTTATTTAATTATCATATTAATTTAAAATATTTGGAAAAATTGCATTTCGAATAATGTTATTAGTTATAAAATCTAATTATATGAAATTAAATATATCAATTAACATTATAGTCAATTTAATAAAACATCGAATCTCAAATTAAAGTTTAAAAAAAGTCGATGAATTAACTTGAAATCAACATTATTATTTCTCTTAAATTAATTAATGAAAAATATAAAATAACATTTATGAAGTATTTTAATGTAATTGCAGTATGTATTTGACAATTTATTTAATTATATAATAATTGTAGTTTATATTTTAATGCAATAACTTATCTTTATTGAAGTTTTGAAATCAGATATAATTATTATTTGATTATTTTTCCATTATATTTTCTTACATTTTTAGTATCTAATTTAATAATTCATAACAACTTATAAATAATACATGAAAATCATTCAATAGAAAATTAAATTTTTATTTTTCTGTGATCTTGTAATAATTCTTTTTTTTTTTTATCACATTTTAACAATTTGCTACTCAATTAAATTCGAAGGTTATTCTTTTAGGTATAAAAATACAAGAATAAAGTGTGTACTTTATTAGAACAAATTTTTTTATGGAAGAACTAACATATCCTTTCGAAAAAAATGAATAGTTAATTTAGTAGCTCAATGGATTTTATACAATCAGGCTAAATCACATTTTGCAATCCAAATTTCAAGAAAATAAACAATCTTTATTTGATTTTATTAAAAGATAATTAGAAACAATCAAATTTTACAATCTTATATAAAGACTTTATTAATTTATCAACTATCAAATAGCTAATTACTTAGAATTTCTCGGTTTTCTTATTGTATAAGTAGGCATATGTATATGTGGTGTATGTATATAGGAAAAAAAAATCATCAAAATCTCACTTTATTTTATATTTGTATTTAATAATTCTCCTGATATTTTTTTGTTTCAAACTATATAATTTAATAAATGTGTCAGTATTGTCAATAATTTTAATAAAATGAAAACTATTATTATATAAAAAAAACTACAAATATTAAACCTTTAATTTTAAAATCATTTACATGAAATTATATTATTTTAACAGATATTCTTTATTATAAAAATTTATTTACAATAAATATATTTATGGTAAAGAATAAATTAATACATTTTTCAATTTACAATTAAAATTTTTACTAATTGCTATCAGTTTCCATACAAGAAATTATCATGGAAGTCATTTTATTATTTTAATAAATATAAATTCGTTACGCAATATGATGAAAATGGATGCATAAATAAGTTAACAAAATTAGTATTTGAAAATAAACTACAGATTATTATAAATCATTTGTATGTCATTTATTTAGTGAACAATTTAAGAGTGAAACAATATTTGTTATAATGAGGAAAATATTTATATTTATTTTCCTTATATATTAACAATACTTGTTATAATGAAGAAAATATTTATATGATAATAAGAAAAATATTTATATTTATTCGTTTTTATATTTGGGATGATTAATAAAATATTTACGATTATTTCCTCCTTTATTTTATTCATATTTATACCCCTATTAAAATGAAAAAAAAATAATCCCGTAATATAACAATATATTTTTAATGATCTTAGAAAAATTCTTATTTAAATTCTCATATTCATTCTCAGAAGAGAAAATAATTAATTGAATTCAGAATTGAAAACATTGCTGGTGAAACTGCTTTACGCTGACTGCCCTTCCACTTGGCGACCTCTACGCATTTTGACAACAGAGGAACGGCAACCTCGCGATTTTCCCAGAGTTCATTCCGTAACAAATATGAACGGTGGAGTTGGTGGAGCCTACGGCGCTGGTAAAGCAGGGACTGCTAATGACCCTATATCTATTTTAACGAGACCTCATGTGATTTTAAGACTTTTATGTTGGGTAAGAAACAGTGAAAATATTTCTGTGTCCATCCTGTGTTCCGATCCGGTACTTTTTTCGATATCTACTCTCCGATGCATTGGCCATGTTTGATATTGATCCGGCGGCCGGAGTTTATAGCATGACGGGATATGTTCGGTGTACAACTTCGGCGAATTTTACTGCATTGATCCCCGTGTAGATGATTTTAAAAATTAGTTGTTAAAATGGTGTTGGATGATTATGAAAGGATACGACATGAAGGAATTACATATGTCTTAAAATATGTGATGTTATAAAAATAGTATTCCGACTTGGAGATGATCATTCGAAATAAATCCTCCTGCTTTAAATCGCTATTAAAAATAAGATTGCTATAATTATTTTTATTAATATTAATAATCCTTTTTTTTATTTTATTAACGTTTTACAATATTAACATTTTTTAATTTTGTAAAAAAAATTTTGAGTATTATAATTTTTCAATTGTTTTCTCATTTATTTTCTTCTATATATATTTTTTCTGATTTTTCTTAATTTATATTAATTTTTTGTTTTCAGAAAAGTTCAATTTTAAATGTATTTAATAAAAGCAAAGCCACACTTATACTTACATTTAAGATTTAATTCATTTTAGAATTCTTTTTAAATTTGCTGAGTAATATTAGCATTACTTCAAAAGCTAAATTTTCATTTTCTTTAATTTTTAATTATTTTTGTTATTGTTAATTATGAATTCAAGAAGTGGATTTTAAAACTATTATACTTTTAGATTTCTACTAACCAATCCATGAAAGAATGTAAAATTCTATTTTCATACAAAATACATAAATTAATATTATAATTCATAAAGATTGTACCACTTTAATTAAGTACATATACTTATAAAATCTGCACATTATTCATTATTAATATATTTATCTTCTCTAAATATTCATAAACTTTTGCCAAAGTAATTAGTTATGTGAAATTGCAATTGATTTAAAAATTATGACAATTAATATTAATTAGATTTAATAGATGAGTTTAAATTTCATCTTGTTATAATTTATAACATTAAGAATTTACTGTGCATGGGGGACTGAATAGATATATATGTAAGTAAATTTAAAAAAATAATAATAATTTAAAATATTAAACTGCTAAACATTTTCCATAAATCTTTTATGATTGAAAAAATGTAGTTGTTTCATTCAGCACTAACAGACAGTTCATTCACATATAGAGGGTTCTCACAAATTTTATTTATGTTTTTATATTATAAAATTAATTTATTTGTTCTATGTGTTAGTATAAATTTCAAGTTTAAATTTTTTTCTTTATTAAATATAGTGCACTTTACTCAATAGATAGTAGGAAATTACCTATAATTCCTACATCTATTGAGCCTTCATGCCTATAATTGTTTTACTGCATGAAGTTTGATTAATATATTATTTTATACTTTTCTTGCTGCAATTTTATTTCAAAAATAAGTTCTGCCTTAATTTTCAAAATATTTTGTTTACTTGATATAGGATTTTTGCACATTATCAAAAAGAGTTATGGTTGGTATTAAATTATATATATATATATATAATCTGAAAACTAAACTTTAAGAAAAAAAGCTTTAGGTATAAAAATTCATTGCAAAACTTTCAAAATATTTTATGGTTAAAATTTGTAAAACAATTGTAGGCAATAAATATAATGTTTTTATTGTATTTTCATTTTTTTTTTAAATATTAAAAATTTCTGTGCATTTCTTTTAGAATAAATATTTTTTGTATTCTTAAAATAATGTAAGTTTTTTTTCTTTATTATGTTTAAAGGATTATTTCTATTATTTTAAAAAATTTATTCTGTTTTGAAATATGATAAATCAGAATATCCTGATTAAGTTTTCCCTAGTATAAATATGAAAATATGTAATCTCATCTTATTTAGTCACTAAATTGTTGATTTTTCTTTATTTCAATCATCATAAATCAATATTTATTCAAGCTCATTAAAATGCTTCATAGAAAATTCGTAAAATAGCTTTTTTTCATTCCTCAATTTTAAATAGAACTATATTATTAACTGACACTTTTTTTCACTGCCCTGATTGCTGAAGCATTTATTTCAATACAAAATCATTGTATATGTGTGTAATATTTAACACTTTCATTAGTCACAATAATCTATTTGTTTCCGATATGAAAATTCAATTAACGTTAATTTTATTTAGACTTTTGCATTTTAGCAAGCAAGATATAAATGTTTTCTAAAATTAATTTAGAATAGAAAAATCTGTCTCTTGCCCATCTTAATTTTTCAAAAAAAAATTTTTAATATTTCAAATTTTCGTTACATATATTGAATAACATCTATTTTGATGATGATTTCTGGCTTAAAATTTCATATTTTCTGTAGTTATTTATATCAATGTAAATTATAACTGCAGCAATAGAAAATCCTACAAACTTTATCTAAGTAACTACCTGTCTTAAAAATCTTATCATCGGCAACTTTTTTTTCCTGTACTTAATGACATTCAACTCACCTTCAATTTCAAAATACTCAAAAATAAAATTTTGAAAAATGTTTCTTAAATTCTATATTCAACAAATGAAGAAAATGCTTAGTAAAACTGAATTCTCTTGATTTATTTATAACTAATGCAAAATTAATCTTATTTAGGAAATTGGATTTAAAATTTTGTTTTCCTTTTTATTCAAGGGCGTAATATAATTTGATTAACCACTATCTTTCAAATAATTATGTATCAGCTAGTAAATTCTTTGTGCTTCTCTTTGTTTAGTATATTTTGCAAAAAAAAAAAAAAAAAATAAATAAATAAATAAAAATACATAAATAGTATACTTAATTTTTAATCCCAGTGATTGTTTAATTAATTTATTTTCAAATTTGCAAAGTAAATTGTTAAAAAGATTTAATTTTTTTTTCTTTGTTTCATTCTCATTTCATTTATTTTGTATTTTTCTATTTGAATTTATTTTTTGGTAGAATAAATGTTATTAACAAAATACTTTTAGTTCTGTAAAACTAATTTTCTCTATTTTAAATGTAAATAAATATCATGTCCAAATTTGCATTCTTAAAACTACTAAAAAATAGGAATTGTTCCTATTAAAAATTTTGTTTTATCTTTGCAGAAACAGTTTTATTTATTATTCTGTCTCCTCATCTTGTTGTCGAATAATTCTTATTTAATATTTTTTCTAATTTTATTCTCTAATTTATATTGAATTTCAGGAAGTGTATTGTTTCAGTTTTAAATAAACTTTCTATTTCTGTAAAAAACGAAAAAAATTTTTTTTGTTTGCATTTTATGTAATGTGAATCAAAAAGTTAAAAGTATGCTTACAAATAATGTCAGATTTTATTGATTTTATTTATTTTTTATTTTCATTATAAAGGGATTGATTTTTTGAATGAATTGTTTATTCCCAACAGCAACCCTGCCTTACATTTGACAATGTTTTGTAACTAAAAAAAAAAATTAGTGTTCTGAAATAATCAATTAATTAATAAATTATAAATAATCAACATATAATAAATAAATAATCAATTAATAATAAGTAATCAACACACAAATAGGTATTATTTGTGTGTTAAATGGATTTCAAAAGGTTCACTTAATTACTTTTTAAATAAAGCTTTCTTCAAAAGTTTTTATTTTACAATTTAGAATTTTCCCTATTAGGTTATTATGAGATACTATATGCTCTCTGAATTATCCATCTTATGTTTAAAAAGTTTTTCACATAAAGGGAAGTAGGAATAGTTAGAACCTATTAAATAAAAGAAAATGTCTTTGTATTTCTTAATCTTCCCTTTTTTTAGTACAGAATTATTACTGTGGCTGAATTAAGTAAATATGTTCATGGAATATTTGTAATTCTCATTATTGAATTTGTTTTCAAAGCTTTATGTGTGGTAAATACCATATTAGATAAAAAAAAAATTTACATAATTACTAGAAAGTTAGAAAAAATATTTAAAATTTTAACTAATTTTGTTTTGTGAAGAATAGATGTTGGGGAGTTATCCTACAAAATATACTATAATGGTATAAAACCATGAATATTTTTTCTTATTCTATTTTCATTTTTTAAATTTAATTTACATTTTTCATGATATAAATTAATGAAAAAATTTATATCATGAAAAATACAAATGATATAAATTTATATTTTTATCATTTATCTTTAATACTAATTAAAATGTAAATGATAAAAATTAATATTTTATCATTTAGTATAAATGATAAAACATTAATACTAAAGAAGAATGAGTAAAAATTATCAATATGCTACTGTATCAAATTGGATACAAATCATCTGCAGTAAATTAAAATATTTCCTGTTTAAAATAATGTTTGAAAACAAAGTCTGGTTTGAAGGCTATCAATTATTCTACTTGAAGAGTGAATAGTTTGTCTCGTATTTTGTAATTAAAAATGCTAGGCTATTTTGAAATGTCAAATTATAAAATCAGTGATATATCCACTATAAAAGAAATAAATATCAATCTTTAATGTTAATTAGATGAAATTATCAAATTAAATCTCTGATAAAAAGTATGTACTCTTAAAAATATCTGAAAAGTTGAGTCTAGCATTTTAAAATATCTAAGACAAACAAGTACTAAATTTTTTTTTTTATAATTCTATGTCAATTATGAATAATATAATTTTAATTAAATAAAAATGTTCAGAGAATTCTGTTTTCTACTTTACTATGTTATCAGTAGAGAGTCTAGTAAAGAGTGCTATATAAAAATATTTATCAGAAGATACATTAAATATTTTGCCAAAAACACTTTTGTCCTTAAAATTATGATATATTATTGTAATTGGAAGAAAAATTTTTAATGTAATATATTAGTTCATTTATAAAGTAAATCAACATTTTCTAAGTTCCCAAACTTTTTAACATCTTCCTTGTGGGCATTATTTGTGACCTAAATATTTAATTGATAATTGTCCTGTATAATTTTGTTATATAATCCTATTTTGCTCATTAAATTCATTCAAATTTATCACTATTTTCTAAGACAGTTTTTAACAGAGAATAATAATTTTTAAGGTTAAGTACACTTAAGACAAGAAAATGAAAAATATGAAATTGCAAAATAAGATTAAGAATTTTAGCTTTAAGCATATAAAAAAAATCCTATCTTGTAATTCTTGAATAAGATATCTTGTAATTTTAAGAATGAAACAAATATTTGTTAGTTTTCTTTATTGCAACTTAGAGGATTACTTTCCAGTTGTGTTTCCGAGAGTAGATATAATTATTTCCTATTTTTAAAGTATAATATTTTCTTTTAGAATTAAATAAACAATTTCTAAATGAAATATTAACATAAAATATATAATTTGTAGGCTAAAAATAAATATAATAAGTTTAGCAATTTCAAGAGTATTTCATTTGAGAAAGTTATATTTTGTACTTAAATTCACTTAGATTGAACATAGTAATTTAATTTTATCATTGATTATGTCTTCATAATAAAGTGACTTTTATTTTAAAAAAGGAATATAACTTACTCCTATATAAAAGAAATTGATAATTATAAAATAAAAAGGATAATCAACATTCATTTTTTTAATAGATATTTACAGCAAATTTTGTAATTGTTATGAAAAACAATGTAATTTAGGAGCATTTATGTTTATAATTAATGCTAAGTTTTCCAATATTGTTTATAAAATTTTCTGATTTTATCTCAACTATTCTGTATAAAAAAAAAATAAATAAAATTGAAAAAATATTCCAGTGGAGTGAAAACTTGTGTCTATGACTACCTCACATTGTTATTTATCCATTTGTTTTTGAAGATAGGGCTGAAAATTTTATTTGTTTACAGTGCTTAAAGGCTGAAATATTTTATGTATTCTTGTGGGTTTAAGTAATAAGCCTTGTTATGGTCTGTTTAAGTGCTTTTAGGAATAATATTTGTGCAGCTAAACAATTTACTTCTTAAGAGATTCATAAAGTAATTTTATCCCTAAAAACGTTAGTGTAAATTAGTAAAAACATATTTTCATCCAGTTTTTTTTTATTTTAGTTAATTTAATTTTATCTTGAATTTTTTGCTGTACTTGTTTTTCAGAATTCCGTTTGCAGAATATAACTTGGAATATTTTTGTTTGTTAGTTTAC
Source organism: Latrodectus geometricus (assembly GCA_026290005.1). Classification (NCBI taxonomy): domain Eukaryota; kingdom Metazoa; phylum Arthropoda; class Arachnida; order Araneae; family Theridiidae; genus Latrodectus; species Latrodectus geometricus. The sequence goes on from JAPDSC010062215.1 coordinate 9,864, forward strand.
CTTTTGTTACTTGATGAAATTAAAATGTTAATTTTTTAATTTTGAAAAGCCTTATTCTAAAGGGTTAAATTATATATTAATTGAATCTTACCTATAACACTAAACTTTCTTAAATATGACTTTAATTTCAATATATTTTCTCCATTTAATTTTAATTAAAGAGGTATGTTTGCTATTCTTAACTGATGTTAAACAAGCATTCATGAAAAATATGTGATTAAAAATTTAAAAAACTAACTAAAAAATTATTAAGCTAAAGAAAACCCATGTTCTGTATCATTTCTTATTTAATTTCTGGCAATTTTTCGAGCTGATTGTTGAAATTTCTCATTAGTACTTTACTAATTTTTGTTTTCTTGTATATTTAATAGTTGAAAAGAAGTTCTTAGTAAAACAATCCTTTTAAAACTGCATTCTCTTACCCAATAAACAAGTTAAACAATTGTGTGGGGAACACTTTACTGCAATTATTCTTTGTTTTGAAGTAGTTTTTTCTAGCCCAAAACATTTTGATTACATATATAATGAAGGAAAAAAAAGAATATTTGATCTCTTGACAAATAAAGCTACCAAATTCATTGAGAAGTACTAATAGAATTAAGCTAGCAATGACTGACTGGTTTCTAGTATAAAATTAATATGTTTATAATTAATTTTTTTTCTGATAATAATCATGAAATGTATGTGACAGAATGATGTATATTTTAATATTTTTGGTGATACTGTTTCTAAGATTGAAGAACAAGCTTTCCTATTAATTATGTTGTAAATGTAATATTCAGCAAACCGTTGGAAAACTAGAAACACAATTTATTTTATTATTGTGAAAAATCTTATTTTAGGTTTTCTTTTGTTAAAGTCTACATTTATTTAAAAATTGATGTTTGTTTTTGATCTATTCATTTCAATAAATTAAATAGTTTAGCTTATAAATAATAAGTTCCACGAAACAAAGAGAACAGTGTAATTTTAAATAACTGTTTCTTCGTAGGTATTTTCTATAGTTGTATTTGGCTGCATAGGTTCTGAAGGATGGATGAAAGACAAATGCCTATACAACAACGACATAAATGCCTGCAACTTTGGCACAGGGATTGGGGTGATTGCATTCTTAGGAAGTCTGTCACTTTTAATTACTGATGTTATGTTTAATAATATCTCCAGTATCAAGGTTCGGAGGAGAGCTGTTATTGCTGACATGGCATTTTCAGGTATTTTTGTTTATGTGTGTATTTGTCTGAACTTTTTTTTGCAAAATTAATAATTTCTTTGCTGTGTGTTATAAATAAATGAAATAATATCTAATGCATAAGGTTTTGTTTATATAATGTTTTAATTCTTCATTTGTAATTTCTACATGTTATGTATAATTTAAGTTAAATTATGTTAGAATTTCAATATTATTAATGCATCAATTTTTTAAAGATAATTATTTTCAAAATATGTTTGTATTACTAGTATAGAAATCTATAATTTTTTTTTGCAATAAAAGATATTCAATAGAACCTGTAAAAAATGAAATTATTATTCCCTAAAAATGCATTTTAGTGTTTAATTAGTACTATTTAAAAAAAATTTGTACATGAAACTTTTGTTGGCATATATGTTAATGCTGTTTATCTTCCTGTTTCACAAACACAGCATATTGGTATGCGTGATTTGAAAAAATTACCAAGAGAAACTAAAGCCTTTAAAGTTTATAAAAACCTTATATCTGCATGATTGAAATTCAATAACATCAATTTTTATACTATTTCATTATAAAGAAGGAAATTATGAGTTAAAGATGCTTATTGCAATTATGTTATTTAAGAAAATATTTTTGTCAAATTTGTATATCGTATTTTCATATTTTTCTATTGTTTGATTTATATCTGATTTATATTTAAACTAAAATCATAGTTTTGGGTCTCATTCTTAAGAAGAGCTTCATATAACATGTATTTCATAAAAACACTTAAAATAATGGACATATTAAGATTCTCATAAAAAATAAATGTAGCTTTTTAAATTGATACTTATTTCTGAGAAATATAGATAATTCCCTAAATTAATTATTAATTCAATTATAATTCTAAGTCTAATCTTATTGTGTATGTTAAAAGCTTGTTTTTTTTCTGAAAAAAGGCTATATTTAAGCTTGTTTCTTTCAAAATTATCCTTCTTAATTTATATTAAATTAATTAAATAAAGCATTTTTAACTTTTACTACAAAATTATATCTTTTTATTTTTTAATACACTCGTATATGACGCAATACCAATAGTCTAAGTTTTGTGTTGAAATGCTTGACTTTGTTTATGCATTCAAAAGTTGTATTCCAACAATATTCAATACATAATTTATAGCAATTATAAATTTGGAAAGGATAAATTTTGTGCATTATTTTTCTTTAATAATTCAGTCAGTTCCTTTTTCACACATACTTTGTTGTCCAAATTTGACAAAAAAAAAATGTATCATTAAAGTAATGTAAAATAAATTAAAATAAGTGTGTAAAGTGTGCAACTTGCTTTAGCTATGAATTATACACATATTATTATGTTTATTATACTTTTTTAATCTATCTCTACAAATTTTTAACCTGATTTTGAATAAGCATTATTAAAGTCCTGTATTACCTCTGCGTTTTTCTTTGCCAAAATTTGTTACTTTAAAATAAGTATTTAAAAACCTTAAGTTTATTTTAATGTTTTATTAAAATGTTTTATTTTCAAATAATTTGTTGATTTTCTGTCCACTTGTTTCTGAAGATTGTAAGAACCAAAAGTTATATAAGATGAATGTGACATTTTTTTCCCCTTTGACTAACAATTGTTTTTATTTTAATGGTAATTTTATTTTAATTTTCATGCTATAATTTTTCACCAAACAATTTCCTTTGTTAATATTTGTAAAGTTAGTTATAAAAATATATTATATATCCCCACTCTCTGCCCTTATGTATTGCATCCACATAATTTTCATTATATATTTATTTTACTAAAATGATTTTAACTCTTTATCTATCTTATGAATATGGATAAGTTAGCTTTGATTTGTAAAAAATATTGTATTGTATTGAAAGATATTTAGATGTTTTGTTTTATTATCAAAAATGATCAATAGCAAATTAATATTTATTCAAAAAAGTTTCCTTTGTTTTTTTTAATATTTTCTTACTCTTTTCATAAAGTATATTTAATCTAAAATGATGTTTTATTCAGCTGCCATGACTTTCATGTGGTTTGTGACATTCTGTTATTTAAGTGATTCTTGGAGAAAATCCCCTTATCCTAAGCATGGATATGGAGTGAACAACTTGAGAGGTGCTATTGCCTTCAGTTTCTTCTCAATTTTTGTCTGGGTATGTAGATTGTATTTTGTTGATTAATATGTTTAACTTAATAATAAAAGAATGAGCCATTAATGATATTATATATATATATATATATTAATGTTAACTTAAAAAAAGTAATTTATGTATTCCATATCTGAAATTAACTAAATATTTATTGATTTATAAACAATTATTATCTCTTAAATTTTAAAACTTAGGGTAAAAATGCTTCTATATAAAAATTTTATCTTAGAAACTTCTTAGTATCTAATATTATTTCTATATTTCTAAAATATTTTATTCATTTGTTGAATTTAGCTGTAAAGTCACCTAATCGATAACTTGTAAGAGTTATATCTTACTGTATTTTAATATAAACTTAAGAATATTTTAACATAAGATATCAAGAAAGATATTTAGACTAATTCATTTAAATAGTAATCTATGGGGAATAAGAACTAATTGGGAAATAAAAGCATTCATTAAAGATAAAGACAGTGAAATTTATTAAGGCACAAGGTTTATCTTGG
>JAPDSC010062219.1:0-13522 GCA_026290005.1 Latrodectus geometricus
ATTAATCCTATTATTTTTATAAAACGTATTTTTATGTTTAAAATTACTTATAAGCCACTCAGCTGATACAGTTTTATTTAAAAATAAATTCTAGTATTATCATGATAGGAAATCAAAAACCAAAAAATAAGTGAAATTTTTTTAAATTATCAGTTAATCTAATAATTTATATACATATATATATAAATTATTCTAAATTTCTGTGTTTTGAGTAAACGTGGATTTTTTTTTTTCAAAACTTGAACTTTGGAATAATGCAAGAGTAAACTAGCCATTCTCACACAAAGATCACTATTAACTCTTCACAAAAGATTAATGATAAGAAAATGACCAAATAAATTATATCAGCTTCTATTTTTAAGTACTCTTTCACGGTTAAAATAACTTTCAGTTGCTATGTAAGCTTAGAAAGTTAGACGATTAATCTCAAGCAAATAGGTAGTTTTAAAAGTTACTCGATTCATCGCAGTGTAAGTTCTTACAAAGGGCACTCATATTATAGTACCAAGAAAGTTTTGAGTTTCAAATGGATCTGAAACCTTGAAAAACTTATTTCGTCATTTTTAGGATGAAATTATTTTTCTAACAATGAGTCCGAGTTATCATTGATTATTTAATAATGTCTTATAAAAACGCAAGTAGTTAAATATTTTTTATTACTGAAAAATTTATTTATATATCGATTTTGTTTGTATTTTGCAATAAAATTTTCTACTTGCATAATTGTTAAAGTCAATATACATCTACCCATGATTGATTACGGGCTAGCTACATGTATCACTAATTTAAACATACTGCGTAAGGGCCGCAGTGGCCTGGTTGGTTAGGGCGTCGTTCTCGTTACCAAAAGGTGGTGAGTTCATATCCCAGCTTAGCCGATGATTGTCGTGTTCATTAATGGTGACTGGGGCACGTTAAATCCGTCGGGTCGCAATGTCCTCCATGTTCTCATAACAAATTAATACCTCTTGAGGTTGGAGCCAGGCTTAGGGTCTTCACTGGTTTCGATCTCTAAATTGGAAATTTCAGGTGGTGCTGCCATCTATGAGCTAAAAGTCGTACTTCCACCTTCGAATGATGGTGCTCTATTAAAAAAAAACGGAAGACGCTCCCTCTCTGACTCCATTCGCCTAGTCTCTGTGACGGGCGGGCTTGGCGTCGCCAAGTGTCATTAACAACAACAAATATACTGCTCTGTATTTTATAGCATTGATTTAATTGTAATTTTTAGATATTAATGGTAAAGATATTCAATATTTTTACACTTTAGAATAAACAGAGTCATTATAAATTAAGCAGTACTATTTAACAAGTACTTTTACACAATATTTCAGCCACATAACATACCAACTCATTTCTGATGGTGGTTTCGCCACTTGTGTCGAAGCTAAAACTCATCCAGCAGGTGCTCTATAAGCCATCCCAGACATAACAACATAACACCTGTTGCCATTGCCTTTAATGCAGTGTTTCTCAACCTGTGGGGCGCGACCCCTTAGGGGGCGCGAGCACACTAATGGGGGGGGCGCAAGCATATCCAAGAGAAAATGTAATTTAAAAAAATTGATTAAGTGGCTGAAAGGAAAGAACACACACGCACATACAAAGCAAAATACATTTCGACATATTTAATAATTAACTTATTAAATTAAAACAACTTACTAAATTAAAAACAAATGTAATAATTATTAGTGACTTCCTTGGGCCTGTCTTTCAGAGCAAAGTTTTTCGAAGGAGGGTTTAATATTAGAAATAGACACTCTTAGTTCTTCTTCTATATTTAGCTGAGATCTATATTTTGTCTTCAAAGAAGCCACCGCAGAAAATCCAGTTTCACAATGGTAAGATGTTGAAAATGGTGGTAGAATGCGAAATGCCCTTGTTTTTAGTGCAGAAAACTCATCATCCACTCCTGCCCAAAATTCAAAGAGTGATTTATTACTAAATTGTCTTTTGGTTTCGCCGCTTGCCATGATGTCAATGAAGGTTTCTTCCTCTTCATTTGAGAGTCCTTCGGGAGTATTTTGAAATGGATCCCTCACCCACTTGTAACTTGATATCAGTTTGTCGTCAGCAAGAAAGTACTTTTTAAAATTCTTTGCTAATGATTTTCAATGGTTACAAAAACAACTTTTGCATGTTGTTCTTCAGCCTTGTAAGTTTTAATACAATCATTCAAATTTTGTTAAGTTTTCTTGCTTTAAATTTCTGCTCCACAATTCCAATTTCCTACAAAAAGCATTAACATTATCACTCATATCCAATATGTGTATTTGCTCCTTGCAGTTGAAGATTCAAGTTATTTAATTTCTCGAATATGTCGACCATGTAGTTCAATTTCGACACAAATAAACTATCGCAAAAATTCTCAGCTTCCGATCTGTTTTCCTCTACTAGGAAAACGGCGATTCCGCACTTTGTAAGACTGCACCCATGTCTTTACAAAGTGCGGAAAAGATTCTTGATTTCAGGGGTCTCATTTTTATATAATTTACTAAGGTTACAATCGTAGTTAACACAATGTTCGAACCAGGACTCATTTCTTTGGAAGCCAAAGCTTCTCTGTGGATCAACCAATGTGTCCAGACGCACTGTGGCGATTTTTGTTTCACAAGTGCTTGAATACTTTGGAATCTTCCTGACATAGAACAAGCACCATCCGTGCATATTCCGACGCAATTTTTCCATTCTATGTTTGCCTCGTTCATAAAATCATTTAAGAGAGCAAATGAAGCGAGTGCTGTTGCTTTGAGTTCTATTGGTTTGCAGAAAAGTAATTCTTCTACTACTGACAAATCATCACAAAATCTAACATAGGCAATGAAATGAGCATCTTTATTACTATCTGTTGCCTCATCGAGTTGTATTGAAAACAATTTGTAACTCAACTTCGACAAAAGCTGACACTCTACATCTTCAGCTATATCTGCAATTCGACGGGCAACATTATCATTTGAAAGAGGTATAGACTGCATTTGTTTTGCAAAATTATCTCCAAACATAATTTCTACAATATCAATCGCGGCTGGCAAAATAAGCTCTTCACCAATGGTGTGAGGCTTTTTACATCTGACTATTTTATGTGAAACTTTGTAAGAGGCAATTAAAGCTTTTTCATTCACAGACAAAGTTTTTTTAAACAATGATTTTTGCTTTTCATATGATTTTAATTTTAATTCGAAGAATTCTCTGGGTTTGTTTACGTACTCACTATGAAGCGTTTCCAAATGTCGTTTAAGTTTATTAGGTTTCATGCTGTCAGCCGTCAACATTTTTGAGCAAATGATACACAGGGGCCTTTCTTCTTCATTTACTTCAGTACTAGTGAACCCAAAATTTAAGTATTCTTGAGAATATTTTCTCGATTTTATTTTCGGAACCACGCTCATCTGTGTACTTGTTGATGCTTGTCTATCGTCTAATGTTCGCTTACGCCCGTTTAAAAATGTATCCATGATTCTGCATAAGTCTGCTGCCGTGAATATTTAATGCTGTGAATTGCAATTACACGAAAATATATAATATACACATTCAGAATAGATTCAATAGCGATAGAAGGATCGACTCGAGATTGTCTTGAATTGAAATGTGCGTCATAGAACTTTCTCCTTCTCCCTATGAGAAAACATTTGTTCACATCTGCGCACGCTCCTAGCTTAATTTTTTGCTGATCAGACAAATCGAAACTTCTCGCGAAACCGTGAGAATGCCCGACATGGCGGGACGCAAGAGCAATAAAAAAGCATAGGATTCTTGGTTTTTCAATGCTGAGGATCGGTGTTGCAAAATGTCAATAAATTTCGGTATTCTTGGTAATTTGTAAAGTTTAAAATTAAGGTTGTAGTGTAGGTTTAGCGCCAAAATACTCAAAATACATTATTATTGTATATATTTTATTGTATGCGGTGGGGAGGGGGAGGCGCGCGATGAAAATTATGATTGAAAATTGGGCCGTGAATACTAAAAGGTTGAGAAACACTGCTTTAATGCAATAATTGAACATTACTTTTATCGTTATTTTTTGATTATTTATTATTTATTTGAATTTCAAATCTAAAGCAAAAGATATTGAATAATAATATCTTGCACGATGAAAATTATAAACAATTTCCCATGACTTCTTATTTCAGCTATCCATAAATGAAACAATTTACAACAAATATTAAAAACTAATTATCAAATTAATGAATTTACGAATTATTCAATCAAAGACGTTTAGTTATTTCTCACTTGTTTCTTAATCCAAATCGGTTGTAATTTTCAAGCATTGAATTTTGTAATGAAATTTAGTGCCACTATAATTTCTCTCTAGTTTAGGGAAAACTGATTGTAAAAAGCAGAAACATTCTTTCATTTTAAAGAAATAACTAATGATTGCTTGAATAAAAACGTACTAATAAAGGACCCAGATATTTTCAGTTGAAAAGTTTTAAAAATTTTAGATAATGAAAAAAATATTAGATATTTTTTAATTTAAATTTTTCTTAATTTTTTAAAAATTTTAACTGGAAGCAGTTTTTAAGGAGCTCATATTAAAAATTTTCATTTGCTTCGTAATTAATACAAATACTCTCATTTATTTATTTGTATAATTTTTATCAAATTATAAATATTTGAAAAATTATGCTAAATCGTGAATTCCATGAATTACTTGAACGAAGAATGAAATAAAATCAATAGTTTGGAGATCGTTACTTCCTTGGAATTCTGGAAAACAGAAAAGTTCAAAGTATTCTGCAAATCGAAAAATTGTACATATACCAAGTATAAGATTACTTGGGTCTTTGAGATAGCCAGAATATATTTAATTGTAGAATGATTTCGGAATAGTATTTGGTTTCTAAATTTTCCCTCATTATTTAATTCCATTTATTTGGTTGCATGTCATTGAAAATCAGCTCATTTAAAAATTCTTTTTTAGATACATATAGATTCTCTTGCGAGTTTATAATTGCTTTAAATACCAGTAACTCATTCCATCAGACGAAATTCTTTGTGACTAAAGCATTTGTTACAAATAAGAAATTTTAAATAACTTTGCTTAAAGATTTTTAAGTAAAATTAATTGAAATTCATCATCTGAAACTCAGAAATATAAATCCTTATTGACTTGAGATACTTCCAAGTTGTGATATATTATACATGAGAGGGATTAATATATTGTAATGTATTGTCACATAATTGATATACTGCAAGACTTAATTTGTAATTAAAAATCACTTAAAATTATAGCATATTTTGTATATAGAATATTCAAATGTATAATTAAAATAATTTTTTCCTATTTTATATTTTGTGTATTTTGCTTATTTGTTTGCATTGAAATTTAAATTTTTATTTAATTTTAAAAGATTTAATTTTGTTATTTTAGAGAAAAGAGATTTAGTGTATATGCTTGTATGTACTGTGAATAATAACTTATAATTTGTGGAAAATTAACAATGTCAATCAATAATTGACCAGAGGATGGAGAATAAAATGAAACGTCAAAGTTTTAAATATCAACTTTAAATCTGGTATGTGAACTGAAAATATAATATTAGTTTTATAAAAAATGTACAAAATCATTGCTTCTTAATTTTAAAATATTTTGTATTTTCTTTATTTAATGTTATATTTGAAATTAATTTTTATGTTATGTTTTAGTTCATTCAGATAAAAAATAGTATGAAACTACGAGTGTCATTGACATAAAAAGCTTGTTTGCTTGTTGCTTGTTTCTGTGTGAATATGACCTTAAAAATTAACATATATCTATAAAGCTAGAAAAGAGATTAATGACTTAATCAATTGTATGAGAATTTTTCAAAAATCTTGAACATGTCTGATGCTAATGTTATAAGAAGCTGCCAATATTTCATTGATTTCTTTTAGTTTAAGAGAGTATTTAAATTGTGGGTGATATTTTACATTAAACCATAAATAAAAAATAAACTTAGATTTTTATGTTTAAATTAAAAGTTAAGTTATTTTGAATAATTCTTCTATGTCCAAATTTCTCTTTATGGATTAGTTTTACTTATCATGTTATACTTCATCCTCAAATTTCTTATTTTTTTCTTAAAGCATAAAAATCAAAAACATTTAAATGTTTGAACTAATGACAATTGTATTCTTTTAATATTACCCAATTTAAAATCTCAAATACTTCAAGATTTTAAATCTAGAATTCAAAAGAATCACTTTAAAATAAAAGATACGGGATTGAAAATTTCAAGTAATGAATTTGAGAGTCGTGAATTTAAATTTCCCACTTCTAGCTTTACAATATCTCAATCTTTAAAAAATGTTTTGAAAGTATTTTATTTATATGATATTTATAGAAATGTTTTTCAATAAATTGCTTTTATCTTCAAATTTATTTAAATATTGCTATAAAAATATTTTAAGTAAACAATATTTATTAAATGAATTTGCTAGTCACTAATATATATATATATATATATATATATATATATATATATATATATATATATATATATATATATATTTTTTTAACAATCTTAAAATAAAATAGTCGTTTTTATTATTTCTAGCCTCAAGCATAAATCTCTTAGTGAGTTGAGTGTTGATTTTGAGAGTCTATTTATCCAATTTTTTTTTTTTAAATTGTTGCAATATTTACTCGCCAAAGCAATTTTATTTGAGTGTTTCTAAATAGCAACTTCAAATATACACAATCTAGATTTCCTTTGCTCAGGAAAAAATTACGTCTAATTTACCTCTCGATAAGATATAAGATTTCGATTGAAAAAATATGAATCTAATTTTTTAAGGGTTGTAATCTAGGTTTCTATTTTTATCTATTTTTAGAGTTGTAAAAGATTCAAACAAGAACATTGAAATATACATTCTTGTATTTGAACTTTTCTAAACCTTGAACTCTTTATCTTTTTTTTTTTTTTTTTTGAAAACATAAATCAATATTGGACTGAAAATAGCTCTCTTTCCCAATTCTTAAATGTTAAAAATAAATGTGAGAATAATTTTGATTTTCATATTAAAGAAGTTTTTTCAATGAATGTATGTGGTTAGTTATTAGGATTAATATAAGAAAATTTTTAATATATTTTGTAATGAGAGGAATAATTAAAAAATATTGTTTTGATACATTTTTTTTGCATATCATTAGTCTTAAGACATATATAAGCAAAATTCTATTCCGTTTGATTACCAAAATACTCATTGATTACAGAGGACATTAAATAAGTCCGTTGCTTAAGAAATAAAATTATGAATGTTGCTTCAATTTCTCTATAACTACACTTCCAAGTTAAAAATATAATTTCTTATAATAGCATTTTAGTAGAAAAATTTTATTATGAACATAAAATTATTTTAATATGCACTGCTAGCAATATTTTGGTATCAAAAATAAGCAATAAAGAATACAAAAGATATCAAAGTCAATTTATTTTCGAGGTTTACTCAACATATAAATGTTAGTTTATTAAGATACAGACTTCTATGAAAGTGAGATTACCATAAAATCAGGTATGACTGTCCCTTTCATAACAAGCAATAACGATCGAATATTAAAAGAAAGAGGATTTAATTTTGTTACAAATTTAAAAAATAATAATTGTATTTGTCATAAAATACCTCAGACAGATCGGAAATACTCACATTTTGGGCAAAAATTGCGGTATTTAGAAGTGTTGTACGTTAAAAGTTATTTGGCGAGATATTTAGCGACTTGGCGAGAAATAGATACTTCCGGAAAAATCCATCACCTAAGCTCTAGGACCAATATTTAGCGAGAAAGCCTAGAAGCTTCCAGAACCTTGGCGAAACTGGTAGATTTCTCCACCAAGTCAGGTATAAATACCGCAGCCCGACATAGACGTGAGTTAGTTTTAGTTTTGTGAAGACTATTAGTCGTGACTGCTAGAGAAGCTACCTGAGGTATTTGAGACCTTTTAGCTGTTTCTTATCGTATCTGACGAATTGTGCTGTATTAATTGTGATTGTTACAGCTGGAATTTTTACGAATAAAAGTCTTGTGCCATTAACTGGTTGTTTTATTCAACTCTCAATCAACACGAACCCCGAAGCGAGGTACAACATGTAAATAGGATTACCTCCGACCGTCAATGATATTTTTTGACATTAAAAAAAAATTATTTGGTGTACCAGAATATACTGAATTCCAGGTTAATTCGCTTTTAATTTGTAAAAGATATGTTCAACAGTATATAAATATGGATTTTGAAAAAAATACAATTCAAAAGGTAAAATGCAATTTAATTGATTACAAATAAATATTAGATTCTATGTATCCTTTTAAATGCAACCCATTTTAAAGGACTATATTCTTACTGACATACACTTCCCTTTAAAATATATCGTCAAGGAAGAAAAAGATGAGGAAAGACAATAAGGCAACATGCAAAATCTTAGAGATATGGTTTTAAATGATTAGTTGATCAGAATGAGATTTCTCAAGTTCGAAGTCATTGCTGTACAGTTGGAAGATGTATAATGTTCTTTTGTTTTAAACCTATAAATCTATCTAGTCTTGTACTTGAGAGCTTTCCAAGTTTTCCTCCTAGACCATTTAAATGCGGACCACTATCTTTGAAAAATCTTCTTAGAATGCAATTTAGGGAGTAGATTTTAAAATGCCTCACAATATATTTAAGCCATTTCAATATCAACTACATAATGACAAGGGTTTTTTATGTAATTTTTAATATCTACCTTCAGTTTGCTTAGAACTCTTCTACTTTCATCAAAAACTTTTGATGACAAAGCTACTTTTATGCTGTCTTGAAAACATTCGAAATATTTTGGCAAAATCCACAGATTGTATCAGTAAATGGCTAACCTAAAGCTTTTGACCGCAGTAATTTGCACCAGTTATATACACACTGAATTTTGCTTATTTATTGCACGTTTATGACTTGAACAGCATTGATAGAAAGTTACAATCACTGAGCGTTGATTAAATTTTAAAATGTTCTACAACGAAGAACAATTCCTTTAAAATGTTGTAATTTATATAAATAAAACTATCTGAATAAAAGTAAATAAATATCATTACTCTGAGATTGATTTTTATTCAAAGAGAGACGTATTTATCACATTTAAATTTTGAACAACTAACGGCCGTATTCACCAAACACGGGTTAACTTGAGTGTAGCCTATATGGGATATAACTCAACTCTAACATGACTTGCCGATTCTTATTCACGAAGCGGAGAAATTCCCGTGTAAAACAACTTTGGAGATAACCGAACACGACATGTAAGACGGCTTCTGATTGGCTAGAAATCTTGTACATCAATGTCAACAAACATATCGCTTAAGTCCGCCATTGTTTGCTGACTCGGCGCTAACACTCCGAAATCGTAGGATTGTTCTAGGGATCCGTATAGGCGAGTTAACGCTGTTTTTGTCGTGGTGAATAACGTTTCATGACTCGACTCGCCCTTTACCCTGAAACCTCGCTTAACTCTGGTTGGTGAATACGGCCGTAACAGAAACCTTGACTGCTATTATTTTCATCCGTATGGCGAACGCGTTGGTTTCATTTTCGATTATCGAGTTTGTGTCTTGATTACTCACAAATTTTCCTTTCTTAGAGCTATAATTTTTGTAACTATTTATAGTTACAAAAACCATAACAATTTATCAATAGAAAGCTAATATTAATTAAAAGGAACAAAAATATAAATATAAGCAAAATCACAAACTAGGTTGTAAATAAATTAATGAGTTAGCGGTAATTCTTGACAAATCATTCCTTCCTGTAAGTAAATAAAATAATTTCAAAAAAATGACTGCATATAATTGCAGGAAATAAATTCAGAAAAGCAATTGGCTGGACTTGCAATTTAAAAATAGTTCTTCTGGTTTTCTGTGAGAAAAGAAGGTAGTTATCAATGAATTCTTTCTTCTAATTGCTATATAATACTGTTTGAAAAAGATATCTAAGCACATAAGTTTCTTGATTCTAACATTTCTTGATTTTAAGAGTAGAAAAGGAGACTTTTAAACTTGGCAACGTTTAGGAGCACTGTTACATTAAATTTTTATAGAAGAATGCACAACCTCATATTTCCAATATTATCTAAGTTTTTTGTATGAAAATATATTTGACTATTGCCTGAGCCAGCAGTTTTTGTGGTTCCCCATCAATTGAACACATTTAATCAGCAATTGCTAAGTGACGTTCAAGCCATATTCGTTACTCCGTGCGATCGAAGAATTATGATGTAATGGTGAAATAGCATGGATTGTGTTTCACTGATCTAATCCAACATTAGTTTAACTGCATACTCCTACGAATAAGTGTTATTATAGCGTCAAGCTGTGGTTACTATAAGTACGAATTTCTTAAGGTCTATGCCTCCAAACTTCGTTATAAAAAAGCTGTCCAATGTGTGATATTCAGTTATTTAATTTCTTTTCTTGTTACAAAGTTGATGTTACTAGTGAATTTAAATTTATGAATTAAAAATATCTAGTTTAAAAGTATTTTCAATTAAAATAGTAAGCGAATATAGGGAAAGTGTTTTTCCAAATAATAAGACATGTCTTCTCAACGTTTATTTTTTTTTTAGATTATGTTGAACACAATTGTTATTCTGATGCGTACTCATCATTGATTCAGCGATTTCTCTGATCATCATTGATCGTACAATAAACAATTTGTAAATGAAGACCATATGATAATCTAAATTATCACTATTAAAAATTTTTAGCGATTAACTAAAAATTTTATCTTAATTCATAAATGTTGTAGCAATGATATTTTCGAAAAATGATGATTTGCTTTTTAAACACGCTTAACAAATACTATTCAGCATACAGTGGCTCTAGACTTCTAGGAAAAATTGAAATTCTTTATTTGCGAAAATACTTCTTGGAAAACGAATAGGGAAACATCATTTCATATCCTTTTAATTTCAGTAATAGTCTTAACTACTGTAAGTATTATTAAAAATATACCAATTTTGGCAAAAGAATACTGTCACATAATGTATTCAACAGTACATTCTTCTTGTCTTTTCACTTTCAACAAAAGAACATTTAATTTAATTTATTTTGATAATTTTCTCTGTTAATCTGTATATATGTAATACGAAAACTTGACAATAATGAATTCACTCTATTCAAAAATTGTTCGGAACAACTTTGAACCCCCAAAAATTAAGCGCCAAATCTGGCACTCCCTATGGACTTTTTAGGGTTACTGTTTCTTATTTTGGTGTTGCCAATTTAGATTTTTTCAGCTTTCAGGTTTTTGCTGCTGTCAAATTTAGTATTTTCTTGTATTTTGTACCATTTTTTGAGATTTTTTTTTAAGTTTTTTCTGCATTAATTATTTGTATTTAGCATGTATCCATCTTGGCGAGAAAAAAATGTCGCCAAAACCAGGTATTTTGCTTGACGAGAAAAAAAGTCGCCAAATTTCCGATTTTGGGAGTAAATCAAAGTAGTTCCAATTGTTCAAAATCTTATCAATGAATTTGAGAAAATAATTATTTGGATTACTTTTGGGAAAATAATTACTATCCACATTTGGAGTAAAAACATTTTGTTATTTGTTTTTATATTTTATTTCTTTAGTATTTTTTATTCCTGAAGCTCCAATGATTTTAATACTTCTTCTTCAGAAATGCAAAACCTATCTGATAAATAAATAATTGTAGCTTTAACCTTTAATTAAAAAGATCATTCCATGTCTAAGGATGATTATTCCATATCATCCTTAGACATGGAAATTTAAAGAGTACCTTAAAATATATTTTCAGTTGTATAACTCTGCCATATCGTATACCTCGTACGCAAAATGTGATTATAGAGAATCAAACTAAATAAATATAGCTTAAGAAATACAATTTGACATCCCTTGATTTTGATGGCTGGTGACATTTTTCTCCTGTGAATCATCAACATATTTTCTTTTTGTTTTTTGATAACTCTAGAAACTTTTTTAACTACAGATGATGGATGAAGATGGTTTTTGACTTTAAGCATTTTTAAGAATTGTTAGTTATCACTTTCATTAATTTTAAATTTAAGAATTTTTTGCTTACAGCTTTATTCAGTTTTCAACAAGAGGAATTTTTTTTCCAATATATAATAATCACCTTTATAATTAAAAACTTTGTAACTTGTCCAATGCTGTTACTAAGATAATTTTGTTAAATAGATTAACCCATTTAACACGTATTAATGGTGAATAAAATTATATACAGCCGTATTCACCAACCAGAGTTAAACGAGGTTTCAGGGTAAAGGGCGAGTTAAGTCATGAAACGTTATTCACCACGACAAAAACAACGATTAACTCGCCTATATGGATCCCTAGAATAACCCTACGATTTCGGAGTGTTAGCGCCGAGTCAGCAAACAATGGCGGACTTAAGCGATATGTTTGTTGACATTGATGTGCAAGATTGCTAGCCAATCAGAAGCCGTCTTACATCTCGTGTTCGGTAAACTCTAAAGTTGTTTTACACGGGAATTTCACCGCTTCGTGAATAAAAATCGGCGAGTTATGCTAGAGTTGAGTTATATCCAAGATAGGCTACACTCAAATAAACCTGTGTTTGGTGAATACGACTGACAGTGTAATTGAAGTTAGAATGAAAAGATTTCAGGACTATCATAACATTGTTTTAACAGAAAAGGAATCACTGAAAATCTAACAAAGTATTCTTGAAAGAAAGAAATATGGACACAACAAACTTTAGTTGTGTATTTTTTAATAATTTTTCAAGTATTCCCTAAGAACTGGGCAATTTTAAAAAGAATTATATGCTTTCCTGGCTACTAAGATTATTTAATCTCTCCATATATGGTTTTAATCTTTGTAGGCATCATCAAAAAATTAACCCATTTTGAAAAATCCCCAAAAGAATACTGGAAGTATAGTTACTTTTGTACTTCAGGCTAAATAGATTCACATTAACAAAAATAAATTTTCACTTAAATTCAATAAGAAATTATGTGTGTTATTTTGTACTTAATTATACAGTAATCAAGTAATAAATAACAATGTTATAGAAAATTACGTTACTATCACAAAACAAACAAATTCTAGAATAAAAATATGATTAATTAAAATATATTTACAAAATTATTACACTAAAAATAAAATATGCAAAAATAATTGATTCGGGTAATAACTGCATAATCACTCAATATTGCTTCTTTTGCCCGACCTCGTGTTGAACAGCTACAGTTAAATAGGGTAAGTTCGGTCGCAAAATTGAAATTAGAAATTTGAAAATCTATTTTGTGATATCCTTATTCTATGTAATGTTAAAGCTTATTGAAATTAATTCATCAAGAAACAAATCTAGACTTTAGCTTAAGGAAAATAAGTGCATATTTAATATTAGTGCGTCTCTGGTTGAAAAATACCAACCTTAAATAAAACTGATCTCAAATCAGAAAAAATCTAGAATTTTCCATCCAGAAAATCCAGGGTATTGACATCGATTAAAAAGTTTAATCAATCATTTAATAGGAATTTAACTGAAAATTTTATTTATATTTGATTATTCA
>JAPDSC010062226.1:0-16870 GCA_026290005.1 Latrodectus geometricus
TAATATTGCGTTAAATATTTTTAAAATTTCCTTTACATATAAAGCAAATTATGCATTTTTTAATCATTTACTAAAATTGCAATTATATTTCAAAGCATTGTATACTGTAGCTTTACCAACAAATGTGGAGGAAAATAAAAAACTTTTATAACTACTTTTTGTTCCAAGTTTTATTATTTTATTAATTCTTTTACGCGTTTCTAATACAATTTATGGTAGTTTGAACTCAGGAAATTAATGTTATATTTACTTAAACAATAACAAAAGAAATGTTTGTTATCGACAAGCATTATAAAAATCATCAGTAAGCTACTTCGTATGTTTGAGCCAACTTTCTGCCCACTTAAATTAGATTTTAAAAGACATTTGCTTTTTCTTTTCGTACTTGTGTTAAGTTGTATTTTGTTGCTTTACTTTCAGCTAAAAAATACAGCTGTAGAATTTTCTTCAAGCAAAGATAAATAAAATTCTATTCTATTGTTAGCGAAATATAGCAAAAAGGTGTAGAGTCTTTTTATTTTAAATCTAATATTAACTTGGAAGCGTTTATGAGTACCAGAAAAATAAAATTTATCTCAAATAAGTGCTGATTTACAACTTGTGTGTCCTATGGTGTATTAAAGAAACTTTAAATTCAATTTTTATTTCTCTTTGATGTATCATAATTACAATTTAAGAAGAATTAGAAGAGTTCAGTCAACAAATTATAGTGATTGAAGTTAATTCAATAATTAATGAATATTAACTATAATTAGTTAATTCTATGTAGATTAAATGTTCTATCTAAAATAATTATTTCAAAACTATTATTGCTTTATACATCAAGCTTAGAAGTTGCATCATTCGGATTTTGATAATTTAAATAATTTGATATTCTACATAAACTAAGGGGATCATTTTATTTTATCTATTAAAATGCATCATTTTTAAAGGTAATTTGGCGATGCTACGTATTTATAAAAATTTTTTATAATGGAGTATCTATACAAATATAAAACGCAAGTGTGATGATATATTTTTTTTATTAATAATTTGGAAAGTAAGCAATTTTGATGAAATATATAGATTAATTTTTCTAAATATTCGTATTTAAAAAAATTAGCGTTTCATTATAATAAAGAAAATTTCTTTAATATGCCAACATTTTTTGGAAAAATAATTATGTTTCAAAATGAGCATTACAGGAAATTAAAAACATTTATCAATATCTGTATGTAAAGATTAAAATAATAAAAAATATGAGAATGCATCAATATTTTAAAATTATAGATTGGATTTATAAACATTTATGCATTTCCTTACAAATAATCTTGAGTTTCCATGCTAAAAACAAGAAAAATCATTTCACATTTAAACTTTGATATTTCCCGTTACCAACAAAGCAATAAAAATAAGAATAATTATAACGTGAGTATTCTAATTCATTGTTTATATCCGAGTAAAAGAATATGCACAACAGCAGACACATTAAGAATTAACCATTGAAAATATTTTTTTTTTATTAAATAAAGGCATTTACATTTTACGATGTTTCATGATTATTATTTTACGAGGAATGTCTACCCTACTTTTAGATATAACATGCAGGATGTACATGAAGTGCATGATATTTTTAACTTTTATAAAGTAAGGTGTGTCGCAAAGGATTAAGAAATAAGTTACCAATCGAAAGGCGTTAAAAGATCAAATGTAAAATCGAAAGCAACATCTATTGATCACTTAAAAAGTTTGAGAAGTTGTGCTTCATAGTATACTTACAATTCATACAAATGTATTGCCACTGTGTGAATTTAATATAAAAATAAAACAATAGATATTATGAAGAGCACTAAGAATGTGAAATGATGTAATATGTTTCTTTACTTGTGATGCATAATAATTTCTTGGGAGATTTGGACGTGCAAATAACATAATTCTAAAATTAACATTATTTGCACATAGCAAGATATAGGTATTAATGCGCCTCCTAGTGGAGATTTTCATCGAAATTTACGTTTCATTATTTCTTTGATGGATATTAACTTAAATATTTTTGGAAGTTGAACTCTGATAATACTAAAAAAATATCCATAAGATATTATTAAGGAGTAATCTAATATGCTTCTTTGTTATTAATATCTATATTTGAATTTTGTGAGTTTGTGCATGAATGGTTTCGATTAATAAGAAAATACAGTTT
This sequence comes from Latrodectus geometricus, assembly GCA_026290005.1. Taxonomy (NCBI): domain Eukaryota; kingdom Metazoa; phylum Arthropoda; class Arachnida; order Araneae; family Theridiidae; genus Latrodectus; species Latrodectus geometricus. The sequence continues at coordinate 2,180 of JAPDSC010062226.1, forward strand.
AATGAAAAACATGATGCTAGTGCAGGATATCAGTTTCAAAAAGTAAATTACATTAATATTAATGTACTTCCCTTATTTAATTCATCCCTTAATTAACGTTCTTTAAAATGTATTGTTTGTTCAACTTCTTTTACCAATCATATTTAGTGCATTATTTGTAAGTAAACTGATAAATAGTAAAAACTTTTGAATAACGCTAAAACTATACTTTAGGGTGCCCTTTAGTGAACTTGGCGATTTTTTTTGGCGCCATTCCTGTTTGCGCCAATTACAGTGCTAACAGGTATGGTTGAACATTACAAATAACGTAATGTTCCGTTGGATTTTCAAAATTCCAAAAACGATAAACCAATCAGAGTCTCAACTGGATCTAAACCAATCAGAACATGATTCAGTTTTGCCCAGGTTAGCAATCAATCGCTATCACAACTTGGCGAGAATCAAAGGGGCCGCCCAAAGTATAGTCTAACCTGAATAACTTATCTGCTATTTGAATCTGCTTATGTTATTAAAAATATAAATGGATACTCTTTTATTCATCCTTATTACTGTCTATATATTGCCATCAACATAAAATTATTTATTCCTTGATAAAAGCCAATTTATACAAATTCCTTTCCTTTTTGAGGCCTATAGTGTCTGATTTATTATCTAGAGAGTATAAGCAGTAATTATTAAAAATTACACAACTGAATATATAGCTAGAGCTATGAAATAAAACCTTATTGCTATGGTAAATTTTGTGAAAAAGATGAAGATTCTGTAAGAATTGTTATTAAAACTAAACCGTAAGTTTTTAGTTTTTAAGCTGAAATATGTTTGAAATAAAATTGGGGTATATATGCTCACAAATCATTATTTGCGAGTGTATATGATGGAATTCTGACATGCAAACAGCTGCATACTCACAATTTCTGTTTGTGAGCATACTTAATTTGTAAACAGTTATTTTATATTTATATAATTTCAAAAAAAGCTATTTGAATTCTCCACAATATAGATAATTTAATAGGCTACACGAAATTTTCTCCGGTTTTTACATTTCACTATTTTTCTGCCATATACAAACTAAAAGTTGACTTGAAATTAATCTATTAAATAAAGCACAAATATGTATAGTAAAAATGACCAGCAGTTGTATAATATATAAATAGTGGTGCCAAAAAGTGTAAACATTTTTTGAAAGCTTCATGCTTTTCAACTTTGTGTGTTTGTAGAAGGTATTAATTTTGACTGAAATACAAATGTTTATTTATCAAATTGAAGGCAATTTAATTTAGAATTTAATAATAAAAACAGTATTACAAAAACATATATAAAATCTAAATAGTATATATAAAATCTATCTCAGATTTGCATTTTTTTAAAGTGATACTTACACAATCAATACTTAGTAGACTAACCCTTATTTTTTTAAAACAGCTTCACAACGTCTTTTCGTCGAGTAAACGAGTGTTTGTAGTTCATCTTTCGTAATCACATGGTGCCAAGAATGAATTATAGATTCAATAAGTTGTCTTATATTGGATGGACGCTTTTTTCGTGCAAGAATTTTCAAACATTGCCACAAATTTCCAATTGGATTGAGATCAGGGCTGTTTCCTGGCTATGGTAATATATCTATGCCTTTATTTTGAAATCATGCTTTGCATACTTTTGCTGTGTGGTATGCAGCTGAATCCTGCTGAAAAATAAATGGTGCTTTGTTGGAGAAGAGATACCTGATGGAAGATATCAATTTTGGTACCAGGACAGTTTCAATGTATTTTTTGGCATTCAGGATGCCATCGATCACTTGAATTCGGCCCACACTATCTGCAAACATACATGCCCAAATCATGAAAATTGTTGGGTTTTTTGTAGTTGCCTCAATACAATCTGGAAATAGTGCTTCATCTACTCTATGTCTCACATATTTTCTCAAATCACTACCAAAGAGCGATATTTTACTCTATCGCACCAGATGACTTACTTCCATTGATTTTCTGACCATTTAATGTATTCTTTTGCCCACTTAACTCGTTTTCCGAGTTGCTTTTGATTTAAATATCGTTTTTTCCTTAGAATTCTAGCTTGTAGACTAAATCCTGATAACCTTCTTCTTATTGTTTTTGAACTTACTGCAATATCCGCTGCACTCATTTCACATCTAATGGCATCTGATGAAAATTTTTCTATCTTGAAGGCATAGGCGTTTAATATTTCTATCGGCAGCAGCACTTGTTCATTTTTTTCGCCCTAATATGGCCTTATTTTCCATTGATTTTCTTATTTCATAGCGTAAACAGAACTTTCGTACACCAGAACCAGTCACTCAACCACCAACTTGTCTTGCAATTTCAGCATAAGGCAGGCCGCAAATTCGTAGATGATCGCATGAGACATGTATCGATAGACAAGCGGAAGATCTCGCGAGATTCACATGAGGCCAAATGACGTCACAAATATCGTACCTACGTCAAAAAATGGGCGGAGCGCGAGACAAATCTGGATATCGAGCTGGTTTGAAATATCTGGCAACTTTCCGCGAGACAGAGCTAATTTCAATTTCCGCAGGAAAAATATACCACGTTGATATCGAGAATACAAGTTATTACAAGTTTACATTTGAAGAGGAGGAGTTAATTATAAATCTTTATAGAGGTAATAATATTTTTTTTAATATTGCTATCGGAAATGGAACCGGAATGTAAACAATGAGAATGTAAACAAATTCTCATTGGTTTAAAATATCCATGACGTCAGATTACAACGTCACACTAAGACCTCCATAAGACGGGGTTTGTATACCATAAGACGGTGTCTCAATCGGATGGTCTACCGAGTTTGCGGCCTGCCTAAGAGAGGCCAATTTCTCTCAATATGACAATTCAGCTTCTTTTTGTAGTTGTCCAATCAGTTCTTCTTGTTGATCAGTGATTATACCAAAAGCAATGTTATCACATAAAAAACAAAATGCAAGCCATATACAAATCGTTACTTAAAAGAACAAGGATTTTGAGAATTTCGATTTCTTTTCAGTGAATAATTTCTTGACTTTCCCCGTTTAATTTAAATAATTTCCTGCCGTTTATTTGAATAATTCGTTAATTCAATTCAATCTGTCAAGTGGAATTATGAACCCACGCACGCGTTAGATTCCTGTTAAATCTTACTATTTAAACAAATTGAAACCATAGAACAGCAAATTAAACTAATAATCTACTTGCAAAGCATTTCTACCCAATCAATCTATATTGGACGATATTATTTTTCTGATTATAACTATTTCAGATTCAAGTGGAAAAATTATGCTGAATCTCAAAATTCAGCAAATTAATCAGTAGTCAATACGTGGTTTTATAAAGCTACAAAATTCGAATTGATGTTCAATCACCGAAATCGTTGTTGATTAAGGAAATCAGATTATTTTGTGATAATACAACAGTTTTAATCATTAAAAAGAATTGATATTTTTAATCTGGTAATTGATCTATCCAATGTATATAAATACAGAATCTTACTCTAATTTATGACACTAAGTAACTTTTCTGAGCTCTGTTCTAGATCACTTTGTTCTACTTTTCTTGATTATCTTTATCAGCCATCATACATTTCTCTGAATAACTGTCTCACTTCGATACTGTCTATGACCTCAATATATGTCCCTCACAAATTTCGTGTTTGGTATAGTGCCAATTTTTTTTTACTTAAAAAAAATTCTATTGTTTCCAGAATTTATAAAATTATATAATTTAATTCTATGTGGCGAAAATATCTAAAAACTACATCTGCGATTTATGTTTAACTTTTGACATTTCGTGAATTAAGTAAATTAACTTTTTTCCCCTAAGTATGTGTGTGCGCATTAAGGAAATTACTGATGATTACTTTATCACATTGTGTCACAATACATCGTTATTTTTTAAGTCTTTTGAATAGGTAATTTACTACTAGAATGTTTTTTATTGTTTGTTTAAAATCTATATTTTGCGTTGATCTACATAAAGAATAATTGCCGTTAATACAATTTTTTAAGTAGTTTTAGTTTTGGTTTTTATTTTACTTCATAGAAAAACAATGAATTAGCACATTAAGAAATTTAACCTATTACTTGAAAGCCTCATGATAAATAATAATTTGCATAAAATTAATCTATTGTATAAATTTCTGAATTGTAGTTACTCTGTTGTAATAATTTTGAAAGCATAATTTTTAAGATCCTTAATGGACATTTTCCAGGATGTTTTAAGATCGGAATTATATATATTATATTATATTATATTATATTATATTATGTAACTTATTAAGTAGAATAAAATAAGTGTCACATAAACAACTTGAATTTGAAATTAGTGTGATTTCTATATTGACTAAAAATATACTTTTTAAATAAATTACTGTATCGGAAGTTTGGTATGAATTTTATTAAAAATGTACAAAAGAGCATATTTTTTTTATATACATGTTACTTTTGTACACCTTAAGCGCGTATCAAGAAAAATTTATACAATTTTGTAAACATATATGTTGTGCATAAAGAAACAAATGTGATAGTTATGGTCGTAAGAGCAGTAAATTATTAAAATCAACATTAGAAGTAAAGAATATGAAAATTTATTTATTTTAATGTATTATAATATAATTAAAAAAACAAAATATATTTTTATTAAGAAAAGCAAATGTAGGATAAAAATCTTGTATATTCAATCGTATAATATATTTTAACATATTTTAAAGCAATAGATTAATTTTCTGCACATTTTTGGAATTAAAAACTAATCGCATTGCTATTAAACTACTATTTGTCTATGAACATATTTTAATGCACAAATGCATCTGCAACTGAAATTGCATTTTGGGCTATCTCGTTATTTGATGGTGTTAAAAATGAGCGATACGTGTCCTCAGAAATTTACCTCGAAGTTGTTCACCTTCTATCAGTTTTAGTTTTCCTCTGTCAGTTTTGAATAAATTTATTTTTTTATTACTTTTATTTGTTAATGATGTTTCATTTTTATTTAAATCAAATAGCTTTTTTTTTTTTTTAAATATAAAAAGTAATTTTTTGTTTTTATGCCTTTTCTTGTTCCACTTGATCAACAGCAGCATCTAGATCCAATCAATGGTCTTTCAAACAATGAAAAATCTCACCAGGATTGAAATATAGTTGTCTCTTATGGAAGCTAACGCTTTTTTATATTTGAGCAAGTGTGGCTTGAGTCAAATTACACCTCGAGTAAAGAAGGTAGAGTTTAAGGGAATTACTGTGGGAATATAGTGCTTGTTTATCAGAAAAACCTTTATCTCTAGATTATTCTACCCTCGAAGAAATGCTAACAATAAAACTTTGATAAGAGAACATAGCCTATTGATACATAACAATCTATATATTCTGGATGTAATCCAAGTAAACATTTTATTTCATTAAAGGAAATAACTGATATATATTTTATCTTTCATAATACTCAGTTTTTTGTTCATGATATTTAGGTATTTTCAGGAATTCTTATTTTAACTAGTTTATAAATGATTACGCTTTCAGTGCTTTTAACTGTGCTAGATATACTAGGTTTTTTTTAAATTTTTTTTATGTCGTGTGAAAACTAGGCTGGAAATATGGGGTATGCTACTCCACTTTTTCAATTGAACCGTAATTTGGTGTGGAGTCTGAGTTCCTCAGTACACACATGCATTAGATACTCGCTTATCGGGTAGGCAACCATTCCCAGGCTATTTATACAGGGAGAGAGAAAGAAAGAACATCCATCCCCGAACCGGGATTCGAACTCAGGACCTTCCCATTCGCAGTCAAATTCTTCTTAATGAAGTACCTATATAAATATAATATGCAAGTGTGATGATAACATTCTTTTCAATAACTTGGAAAATAAGCAATTTTGATGAAATATACAGATTTCAAAATATTCGTAATTTTAAATTAATTAGGCATTCCATTATATAAAGCAAATATATTTAATGCGTCTACATTTTTTTGGAAAAATAGTTATATTTCAAACTGCATATAAGAGAAAATTAAAAACATTTATGAATATCGATATGTAAGGTTGGAAATACATAGAAAATATGAAAATTCATTAATATTTTAAAATTCTATATTGGATTTATAAACATTTATGCATTTCCATACTAAAAACGAAAAAAAAATCATTAAACAGTTAAACTTTGATATTTTTTATTAAATATAATTTGGATGAGCATAAGAAGGAACATCAAAAATAAGAACAAAATGGCGTGAGTATTCTAATTCTTTACTTATCCTCGAGTAAAAATATATGCACAACAGCATTAAAAATTAACTACTTGAAATGACAACACATTAAAAATTAACTACTTGAAATAATTTTTTGAAATATTATAGGGTGGACAGCTCTGTTGCTGTTAAAACTCGGGATTAAATAATAACTCAAGGGTTTTACTGTACCTTTCTAATATGGATTCAATATATGTTGCAATAATAGTATACAAAATCAAATGATGTTCTGAACCAAAATATAAAATTTAGTCACAGATGTGTCACAGATAGTACTTCAAATATATTTTGAGACTCTTCTGGGTATAGAGTTTTTTTAAATAACATTATGAGCAACATAACGTTCATTTTGCTATACATTTTAACGAAGAATTTTGGAAAGCTGAAGTGAAGTCTTCGAGGCCTAGAAATCGGATCATGTTCTTGAAAAGTTATGACACTATCTAGGTGAGAAATTTTCAAGACTTTCACAGCGTTTTCAAGAGTTTCGACAACGCATAAAACCTTTCTATGTCATTTTAATATTCGCCACATAAATTGTCTTCCAGGAGTGTTTTCATTGATAATGGATCATATTCATAAGTCTCAAGGGAAATACCTAGAAAATTTCCAAGCACCCACCTTGACGGGCGTGTGAACGAAAACAGAAGCGTAGCATGCATCTCTTATTGGTCAACAGTGGTTGAGTACAATCCAAGGTATTTTCGCTGTAAACAGTGCTGTCCTATCATTATAAAAAAAAACACTGTTATTTTACAGCAAAAAGTGCTGGCAATTTGGGCGCCAGTATAATCTACTGTAAATTTACAGCATATCCGTAAAACTCTTTTCAGCATATTTAACTGTAATTTTTACAGCATATTTTGCTGTAATTTTACAGCATTTTTTGCTGTAATTTTTACAGTACTTTTTGCTGTAATTTTTACAGCACTTTTAGCTGTAATTTTTACAGCATTTTTTTTTTATGTAATTTTTACTGCAATTTTTTATGTAATTTTTACTGCACTTTTTACTATGCATTTTACTTAAACCTTTCCAGAACCTATTTTAAACCTTTTGCTATTTACAGCTATCAGCAGGTTTTCATAATTTTTTTTCTATTTTCCTTCTCCCCTCCACTTTGTTTTAATTCCCATGAAACATTTACTTATGAATTCATTTTTATGTTAAGATAATTTTTGAAAGAAATGTAGACTATTTTTCTCATGACAAGAAAATGCAATTAAGAAAATTTAATTCATCCCTTTTATCATTAAATAAGTGCATTAATGTCCTCTTGAAACTCATAATATATTATGGATGCAGAAAGATTTATAGTATAACATAATTATTTTTCAAACCTTTTTTATTTAACTATTTTTTAGAATCAAACAATTTAAAATATATACTTTTCATTTTACAAATATTTTTTGCATAAGCAATTTGATAAATATTTATAGATAAATGTATAATGAATCCAGACACAATGTTTAATTACTATGATTGTTATTTAAATGATTTCCAATTGAAATATATAAGATATTTGTTTCATATTCTATCAAAATGTTAAGATATTTGATGTTGAAATACAAAAACACTTTCTGTTTTGTGACCAATTTTATTGAATTTCTAGTAGAATTGAAATTCATTGAAACGTATCATTGTTATATTTTTATTTTAACTGAGAGCATAAAATACACAATAGCTAACTTTCTTATTATGTGCTAAGTAATTTAACAAATATTAATGATTGAATATGAAGCAATTTGTAATTCAATATATGTAGAATAAAGAATATAAATGTTACATTGCAGAAGATATCATTTTTCTGAACATTCTGTTATTAATTATTTAACTTTCAATACCGTACCCGATGATTAGTTATTTAGACTTTTTACCCCAAAGTCGTATTTTTAAATGTAGGTTGAATTTTTATAACGAATTTTTAAGAAATAAAGAAAGAAAAGTTATATTGAATAAGATATAAAACTAAACATAAAATCAATATTTGATTTACCTACCATTTTATAGACTAAGAATAGAATAAAACCTTCAAAAAATTCCTTTTTACTAAAAATACGAAGGGAAATTAGCTAACAATATGGTGTTTCAATTATACTGTACAGACAATAAAAGTTAACTTTTTGATATTATTTAGATTGTTTTTCCTTTAAACTTTTTTCCATAATAATAAAAGCAAATAAAAATTCTGTGGAAATAAAGAGTTTCTATTTGATAATTGACAACACACAAACAATAGTAAAGAACTTTTTTTGTTTATTTATCCTACATTTTAATCATAATCATTCAAAATTAGACAAATTATTTAAAAGAGATAATACGCGTGCTTGAACACCATCTTTGACAGATTTTTTGGATTTGGTCCCTCGACAGTTGGTTAATGTTGAATAAGCACCTGAAATACAAAAAATAGAAATTAGACATACAGCAGATTTGCTTGCAAAAATTTAACACCTATTCCAGTTTTCAAATGTGCCTGGAGTTGACATCAAAAGACTTTAGCCAGCATAGTCCTACTATTAATAGTTATTATGCGACTTTTCTATTAAACTTTCTTTACAAATCCTCCTTTGTAATTTTTTAATCTTCCAAAACATCTACACAATAGTATTAAAAAATATTGAACTCAACATATTTTAAATAAATTAGGCAAAAACAAATTAGAAAGCTTTCACCCATGTACTTCTGTTTCTTAATTATAGTTCTTTATTCTATAGTTTTTTTATTCTAGGAATTTAACATATTTAATAAAAGAATTCTAAAAAAATATAAAACATATAATTCTATTTCCTTAGAAAATGAAATTCAATAATCAAGTAATTTTTATAACAATCAAAACGCTTAGATAAAATATTATTATAATTTCTAAGAAGTTTTCATGATTAAAATATCAATCAGCTATATTAACAAACTAGTACAAAACATTCTAAATTTTAATAAACTAGTAAAAATATATTGACGCTTTATTCAAACTCCTTTGTATAAATTGAGCTTAGAATTTTCTGAAATATTCAATCAAATTTATGCGAATTTATATCAATAAAAGTAAACTAATTGTATAATAAATAATAAGAAAATTGTACTTTACCTTATATTTGGTGATTCAGTTACAAGGGAAATTCAAACCTTTCAAAATTCTAAGCACAAGCAACATTTATAATTTCACGGAAACGAATGCAAATGAAAATAAATAATGGCGTCGTTTTAGAATAAAAGCAAACGATAATCCCACCAATTTGAAGCACATGCGCAGTGACAAGCGATTTTCTCTCTCTGAATTTTACAGTAAAATTTACTGTAATCTTCAATGTTCCTGTTATAGCTATTTAAATGACAGTGATTTTTACTGTATTTCTTCCGTTTTTTTTAACAGTGTACCTCAAGGTCATGCTGTAGTCAAACGTTAGATTCTAATATCATCTTTGGAATTCTAGTAATAGCAATGCATAAGTGTGATCTAAACAGTATTTCTTTATAAAATGTCTTCTGAAATATGTTCCATGTGAAGCTAGATTATTATTTGTTGAGTTCTAATGTCGTATCTTTGAATTATGTTAATCTACATTACCACTCAAAAATCAAATCAGAAAAATCAAAAATCAAAGAAGTTGGGATTCAGACCTTTGTGTTACTATAGAAGGAATAAAATTTAGAGTATTTAAATGTCCCTTAAAGCTAATGACAGACATATAATAATTTGGTAAAACTATACTTTAGGGTGTCCTTTGGCGAACTTGGTGATTTTTTGGCGCCATTCCTGTTTTCGCTGATTACAGTGCTAACACTCTGAAACAAGAATGATTATATAGCAATAAAGGTGGCCAATGATGTTTATATGATCAATGAAATTTTTATGTCATCAATGATGACCAAACTTAATATTTTGATAACTACATTTGTGTAGGTGTAATTTATCGTACGTGATGTTTATCTGTAGACACATTCTTTTGTTTCGTCTCTTAAGATACCTATTTATATGGCTCCTTTCTTCAAACTTGTAGCAGTGGTGAACTACAGAGAATTGCGCGTAGTTTACTTAAATTTATTTACGATACTTTCGATCTATCTGCATTTATCCAACACAATTAATTTATTAATAACTAAGTTATTCAAAATATTTCATTAAAAATATCAATTTTTTTTTAAATTCTTTAATGACAATAGGTTAAGAAATAATAAACTTTTACTGCAAAATTTTGACTTCTGTAAAAAATTGTTTTGTGATAAAATTTTAAAATTTTAAAATTAAATTCTTTTTTCTCTCATTTTATTATTATGGATTTCATATGGCAGCAAATTTTGAAATAAATCTTTCTTGAATTAAGTAATAAACTGCATTTTAGAAAAGTATAATAAATATTTTTTCCAAAACAAACACAAATGCATGATTTATAAATATCTTTAATCAAACTAAATCACTGTCAAGAAGATAATGTAATGTAGTAACTAAATAAAAAAAAAAAAGATTGTCGAAAAGTAATCAATTTTACTTTGTGAGCAAAATTTTGAATAAAATTAACATAAATTTTAAAACCAAAAGAAAAATTGCATGAGTTTCCAACATAAATATTTGCATAATACATTTAAAAAAAGTCTCAATGTTTATTACAGACTGGTTTCGTTTTCTGGGGATTTAAAATAATATAATGCTATGCAGCAGTTTATGGTTTTTCTGAAAGATTGAAAAGCAACACGATAAGAATTTTCCTCACGCTTACAAAATGTGTATCTCGGTGCCACCATCCAAACTTCATAAAAGTTTCAGAACTTTGAGAATACCACGAGAGATTCTGCTGTGTAAAACAACTTTCCGGAAAAAAAAAAGTATCCTTAATCAATAATAAATGAATCAATGAAACTCACTAGGAGAAAGACGACAGCAAGAAATCGAAAAGAACATCCAGGTAATGACTCTGGAGAAGTGAAAGTTTCTTTTTCACTGAAGTCCAGGAGACATAGGGAGAGTTGGATCGATACCTGGGAAATGGAAGCACACCTGGCATAGAGTAGTAGCCACGTGCGCTCCAATGGGAGTCTGGAAAACGATTTTATGATGGCACCGTTCTGTCTTGCCCATCTAGTACCCTGGCGCCAACGTGATCACCGGCCATGAGTATTTAATAACCACATATTGATATAGAAGAGTGAGCGGGGTAATGCAAAGAATTGGCAGCACATTTGGGTATTCTCCAAGTCCGGTAAGTCCAGTTTTTGTTTTAAGTTATATTTTATGAAAGAAATTTAAAGTTTGTACGAAAATAAAAATAAATATGCTCTTGATATCAAAAAAGATTCTCTGCTAGGTTATTTAAATTGTAATACAAAATATTGATCATGAAAATAATTTTTTTATGGTGAATTATAAAAATAAGTTGAAATTCTACTATCACAATTTTATTAGTAATAATAAGTAAACTTACAATATTTTTTGCATTTTTTAAATATTTTATACTAAATTTCATATAAATCCTCTTTATCTCAGAATTTGTTTTTGTTTTTTATCATTTTGGTTAATCAAAAACATATTTATTTCCTAATTTCAATTTCACATTAAATGGATTATCTGTTGTTTTTTTTAGCTATTTTACACTTATTAACATACCTTTTATTTTTATTATTTTTTAATAACTATATTGGAAATTATTTTTTTATTCCAATGTTGTTATGTATATATCGTAAAAAATTGTTATTAAAGCTCAAAATTTGTGAGCATTGACATTCTACAAAAGACATGATTAACTCTTTAATTAATACTAAAGATAATGTTTTCTTCTTGGAAATTTCACTTAAATTTTATTAATAAAATTGTTCTATAAGAGAAAATTTTTTGCGATTCTCTTCCTGAACAATGCTTTACATAACTGTTATAGAAAATTATTTTTCTTATTCTAAATGACCTAAATGTTTTGCAAAATCAATATAATTTGAATATACACATTTATCGATTTTGGTTGGCACATATGATGTATTTTAACAAACGCTTTTTTATAGCCTATATCTAAAGTATATTCAAATATGTTATTCTTCTCAGTATTCAACGAAATTAACAAGGAGCATTAATGCGTATTTCATTTAACATATATTCTGGTGATATAATATTTAAAATGTATTTTCACCAATGTGTAAAATGAATGAAAATTAAGTGAAGAATTATAAAAAATAATATATTTTATAAAACTGATTTGCTGAACTCGAATAAATTATTTTTACTAATATTTAATAAGTAATTTTTATTATCGGTTTTTTTATAGTTAAGTTAAGTGTTTTTTAAGTTAAATTAAGTGTCGATTAAGTTCTTTTTCTAATCTATCAGCATGAGGTAATTTCTTCAAATTGTATTTTCGGTGTATAAGATATATACTGTCTATAATAACAAAGGATTTTGTAATCTTTAGATTGCTTTTTATCGTGTAAAAATTTTAAATCAATAATTTTTTTTGTCGAATGCCAGTTAAGTTGGCAATATGGGGTGCGCTGCTCCACTTTTCCAACTGAACCATAATTTGGTGTGGAGTCCTACTTCCTCAGTGCACACATGCTATAAGTACCCGTTTATAGGCAACCATTTACACTCCATTCATTCAAGGAAAGGACAAAGACAGGAGAGAGAAAAAGAGGAAGTACATCCATGTCCGAACCGGGATTCGAAACCAGGACCTCCCTATCCGCAGTCAAGGACGCTGACCAATTACTTTGTCGGAAAGCTTGAAAGAATAAGTAATCAGCTGGACATTTTCAAAAATTAATTTTATATTAAAAATAAAATGTTACAACTTTAGCATATTATATGTTTTTGAGGAAATGTGTTATTTACTCTCCTAACATTTCAGGCAATATGATTTTAGGAGGTCAAGTGCTCAAGAGCGTCCTGGAGTAAGAATTCTATAAAAATGACATGAAATGTTGATGGACAATTTATTTTTCTTATCATTACGAAAAAAATTTTTTAATGAATTTTATCGAAAAGTTCCAAATATCTCATTTCGCAATTCGAACGCAACTATGATTTTCTTAAGAGAAAGTTTCATGCGTGATCTATCAACCCTGAACATGAAAAAAATAAATAAATAATTAAAAATACTTTTCTTCAACAGAAATTTAGAATTTGAAATACAAATCTCACTTCCTTCAGAAAAATATAGCGACACAAAATAGAGAATTGTATAAATTTTCTGATTTTTTTAAGTTAATTAGTTTATACAAATTATGTTAAACTACTTTCGTAATGAAGTGTAGTTCTTGAATAATTATTTAATTCAGATGAGATGTTGAAAATTTCAGGCCCTTAAAGTGAACAATTATTTTAAAAAACGAAATGAGAATTTCGAAATGAATCATGCAGGAAAATAAAGTTTACCCGAAAAAATGCTCTTAAGTTGAATAAATTATTCAGTTTTTTATACTGACAATGATAATAAAAAACATTGTGTGAAGTCCCAATTCCCACCTCCTATATTTAATCTATTCCCAGTCGTCTGAGATCACCTAATGAATAAATAAAACAAGCACTTGCGGCTGTAGCCCCGCAAGTGCGTGATATACCCCTGCATGACTAATCAACACGGTAGCGGTAGTGGCGCAAAAAAGTGTCACTTATCGTTGCTCTTGGTGTTCCGTCATACAAACATCATATGGCATCCATTGAGATCACTTGCGGAGGATGCGACTCATTCAGACGACATGGAGCCTGATTACGCTTGCATAATCCCCGGTCCACCCCCACCCGCTCGTTAACCTTTTCCTCTGACAAAGAGTCTCTAAATGTCGTCTTCCGCTTTACAATATCTTGTTGAGAGTGGGCATCCTTTGAATGAATTGAAAAGAATTTCGCCGGTTGTCATGACAATGACAGCGTGGGTGCGAGCTTATCAGGATTTGCTGTTGACTTGGCGGTTTGTGCAATTTTCATGGAATGAACCAGTGGGGAAAAATAACCCAACATCGCTTTTGTTGTTGTCACAGCAGTTATTTTTTATTGTGGTCGCTACTTCTCTCTAAAACTACTCATATCATAAAGAAGAATATGAACATGATGCGTCGGAAAAAACTACTTTAGACAAGAAGATTTCGTAAAAAGAATATTTTTGTTCATTTTATATTGTGCAGACGAAATTTCCTACGTGAACATCACTTCTTTTTTATTTTCTATTTCGCAAAATATTCTTGGATTATAAGAAAAGTGATGATTTTGGGAATTAAATTTATATATTTTATTTTGTTTTAACCTCATTTAGGATTTAAATAGGTCATAAATATTGATTTTGTCTGACGTTTGAGGAGAGCTTGAGAGAGGAAGAGAACGAAATCAAATTAAGATAAATAACTAAGATAATATAACAATAGATAGTTGTGTCTACTTTTTTAACGAATGTAATAAACTAATTAGTTTAACTGTTTTAAAAACAACTAAAATAAGAAATCAAATATTTATGCTTTAT